>JAOBBB020080834.1:0-13705 GCA_025331005.2 Zoanthus gigantus
CATTGTTTCCAGTTTCTTTCGGGATCATTGTAAGTCCCAAGAGAAAATATAAACAATGCTTATGCAAAATTTTGGGTGGACAAACAAAAGAGTATTATGGTACTTTTTGTACTGGCTAATTGATCATGGAGAACAATCTAAGGTGTCTCAAAGAAGTCTGTTGTATTTGTGTTTTAAGTTTGGTCGCAAATCCAGTTCTTTTACCCCTGGCCAGCACTACCGAATGAAAGGTTTTCCTTCGAAAAATAATTACGTTGACTTTATAAGTATAAGTTAAATTAAGTCACAATTTGTATCGAGTCCTATAAGCTATTAGAACTAATGGATATTATAAAAAGATAGTTTCCTTATATTCTTGAAACTAATTATGATTTATTTCATGTGTATGATGTCCAATAAAACATCTCGTCTATGATCAGTCGTTTGGTTTATAGATGTTTTGTAAGTAATTCTGGAACAAACTGTGCTTTGTTAGAGCCATTTTCAGTATACGTTTCTTGACCATTGTTAATAATAAAAAAAGAAAATAAATAAATATAATGACAACTCCCCTAAAGGGACTTTTCATTGCCATGTTAAAATTCCCGTCTCTCCCAGTTAAGAATCCCAACTGGTAGGAGGTAAACCAGTCGGTTATTTACAAAGCGTGGTAAATTTGGCCCATGGATCACCGAGGACAAATTCATTCAGTAGTCCGAGTCGGGGATTTGAACCCAGGTCTTCCCCATTCAAATCCCAAACTCTGACCACTAAGCCACGCTGTCTCCTCAGTAATATGATGTTACGTATGAAAATTATCTCCAGCTCAACCTGAGTCCAATTATTTTATTAACGATGTTCTAGTTAAGAAATAAAACATATTATCCGTGCCTTCATATCCTGGTGAAAACTGAGGCGAACGTTTGGGAAAATTCAAGAGCAGATTCGTGAAAACTTTTACCATCTCGAGAATTCTCTCACAAACTTTGAAGGCATGTAGAACATGTTATTTCTTTTATAAAACTATTATTTTCCGTCTTAACAAAGAGAAAGACGATATACGAACTTGGAGACAGCCAACGATATTGGTCATATCATTTTTGTGCTTCATAGCGCTATGAAAACATAGGTTTCAAGAATTTAACATGTCGTATGATGCAGTCGGCACCTCGTGTTTCATTTTGCAAGTGAATGTCTCGGAATGAAAATGAAAAGTTATAGAATTCTTGTGATTGAAAAGTCTCAGCTTGAGAGAAACCTGAAAGTATTACCTGTAGTGTAGATATGGTGATTGATGCTTCAGAAAGATTCATGTTTTTAGGTGATAACATTTGCTGTTGCCTAACAAACTAGCAGTGTGCAGTTCCCAATGTTTTATGGGTAAACCTTCAGTTAAGGCCCATTCCCTATGCACTTAATAGCACTCTGACAAAACGCTCTTTTGACCGACAACACGTGGATCAACTCTCGCAGAAATATTCCTTTCCGTTTTTACAGCTATCTACTCTTTGTCCTTTCAACATAATCCATGAAAATATTGTAATTTTAGGCACAGGCCGCCAACTCAAACAGTTTAAAAGCTACTTTTCTTTTTTTGACAGATCAGTCTCTTACAATACACAAGAAAAACGATCAAATAATGTATTTTGCTTACCTTGTGTCAATTGTTATTCCTTTTTATTTTGATGGGTTTTGGGACGGGTTTTGTCGTGCATTCTTAATGCGTCCTATTGCAACTACATAATAGCAACTTCGTTCACTTGTTGGACACAGTCACCCACAGAAAACGGCCAAATTTGCCATTTGCATTTCTGCACATCGTATGGCAACCATTTCCACAAACCTAGCTCTCTCTCAAGATAGTTGACAACATTCATTCCAAAAATCGTCGTGATCCAACACATTTTACTGCCTTATCTGTCTATTTTAAAATTGTGGTCAACTGATTTTGCTTCTTTTATTTAGCATGGAAACGAGGCTGGGACCGGAAGTTAGATTTTGCTTTTCTAAAATACTGTTTATGCGAGGTTTTTGATGCTTTTTTCACCTTATCTTTGAGAGAAAACTCTGCACCGCCAAACTTAAACTTAAATAATATTATACGGGAATATTATTTTGGTATTTTCCTTGGTAAAAGCGGGAACTTGAAGAGCAATTTAGTCACTGAGTGTGCACGTAAACTCGGGTCGCATTTTGTTTTGTGTAGTTCTAGAGTAAAAGAATAAAATAAAATTAGTTTCAGACAATGTGTGGTGTTTGTTTTTATGTTTTTATCCCATAACTGTCTAGGCGCGAATAAACAAGGGTGTAAATTTCCCTGGGAATTTTACTTCTACTTGAAAAGTTTGAATATACGAAACACTAGTCCAGTCTATACTATGTATGAAGTCTTGTCATGTCGATTGTTTTCTGCATACAAAGACCTTGGTAACTCTCAATAGGATCTACACAATAGACGCAAAAATACAAAAGTGTAAATTTCCCTGGGAACTGTACTTCTACTTGCTTTTGCAGCAGTTCGAGTTCGCACTATAACATCACAACTAACTACAGTACTACGTGGTTTTATCTCCAATCAATGACGAGACTGGTAAGTGAAAACCCCCCGAGATTCACAAAGAACAGTTTTTAAACGTGTTCCCGTGAACGGATTCTTTGTGACTTTTTTCCTGTGACTATTTAGACCCCTAGAAGACAAATCCCAAGGAAAACCTTTTGTTGCAATGTTTCATTTTGCACCGTAAGTTTACTCGACTAAAAGTAAAATGATGGCATGTTTTAGAATCTATATTTGGTTTTTATTAGTTATTTCAATCTCTTAACAGCACCTGAGATCATTTTGTTTTTCTTAAAAATGATTTTATCCACTTTGAGTCTGAAATAGTTAAAGTTAATTTTAATTTTGGAGAGTTTGATACTAAAAACGAGATCTGAAGTTTAAAGAGTGGGCAAGTTATATGTGTTTTTTATAATTTTATGAGCTGGTTATAAAAACGGTTAAAAATGATATGTTTTGTTTCATTTCTATTCTTCGAGACAAACAAATTAAAAGAAAGGTAACTTACTTACAGATTTTCATCAGCTGATAAACATTTCTATCCTTCAAGGCACGACGGGTAAAATTTGCAGAATGCAGAACGTGACTACAGTATACAAGGTCAGGAGAAGTACATCAAGCTTACGTAGGTTCTTCACATATGATACATTATGGGTTATTGTAGGGTTAGGGTTTATTTTATAGTATGCGCCACCATAATGTACCATATGATGAAGGATCTAACCCAAACCCCAAATAATTCAAATCGTCGAATGGAAAGTTGTTATGGCCGCAATTACAGAAACATTCGCGATATACATTTTTCTGCTGACCTAGGATATGCATTCAGAATTTTGCAAATTACACCCGCCCTTCACGACAAGCAGAATAAACAGTCACAGTACGATATTTTAAAACTTGAGGTATTTTCTAGCAAACTCGTGTTGTCAGGATTGTTACTGAATTGGCCGACACTCAACATCAAGTACAAGATGATCAATATGCGGTGCATATGACTTGACATGCTCAAGGTGTACCACGGTCACTTTCCACTCATGTGAACCCATTTTAGAGTGTGCCACGCTCAACAGTGACTTCAATTGGATAGTAGTGCTAGCTGCCCAAAGTCGCCATTCAGGTTTAATCAGCTTGTTAGAGGAAAAGCTTTCAGTTGATGTCCTCGGGTCTTGGGAAGTTCCCTTAGAGCTAAAGTTCACTGGCTTGCAAGGTACAACTTTTCCTGATGTAACATTGCCATGAATGTGGAGCAAGCCTCCAGCATTGTGTTTGAGTAGAGCACAGGCAACCGGCCAGCCTTCCTCACTTGAGGGAATCAAACCAAGGTTTACTCGGTCTGCTATCGATTTCAGAACAAGCTGTAAAAATGAAACTAAAATTGTATCAAAACCGCATTCTTTAAAACTCTGGCAGCTAAAATTAATTCTAACTGACTCTTTATTATCGGTTTCAAACATAGACTTAAAAATTCACTGTTTCAGTGTTAGACCACTGTTGAAAGTGTTCAATTGTTCATAACAGATTATGTAATTTTAAATGATAAAATGAATAATCTATTAGTAGGGTTGCCACTATTTACTTGATGTGAAATTCAAGGACTTTTCCATGACTTTCCAGGACCTTTTCAAGCAAATCCAGGACCTTCTCTATCGAGCAAAACTTGGATGCTTTATATATATATATATTTTTTCACATATACTGATTTTTACATACTATTTTTGACCTCTCTAAAAGTAAATATTTTAAAAACATTTTAAAATACTTCTTATTTACGCTCGACCGGTATTGCAGACATCTGAACAAATTGTTGATTAGTGATACAATAGAGCCATTTATACGGGAGAAAACAAGATGCGCCTTAGCGATGACACGTCTTAAATAGAACACGAACTGTACCATTCATGTTTGTGTCTTATGTAAGACGCGAAAACATTTATACAAGAAAATTCACGTCTAATTTAAGATGCAGACTAAGAATAGCCAAAAATTCTGTTCCAAGATAAGCTCGTCTTATGAGAGTCGCGTCTAAAAAAACGCAAGTTCTTATCTTGTACCATGTATAAGAGCAGTTTGCATCTTATTTAAGCCGCTTCTTATTTTCTTCCAAATAAATGGCCCTAATCTATGTATACACACTATACCTTTCTGTTATCACCTGGAAGAACAAGACATCGTTCCTCAACATGATTCAACTGAAGGTTTCTCCTTAATGCTTTAAGAGCATGTTCATTCCATTCGCATGCATAAACCTTTGATGCTCTAGCATGGACCAGGTAAGGCAGAACAAAGTAACCAATTCCTGCATACAAATCTACAACTGTTTCCCCTGCACAGTCAAATTTTCCAATCCTGAGTTTCTCTGTTATATTTCCTGCAGAAAACATACACTTTGTGACGTCAAAGGAATATACTATTCCATTGTCTTTATGTTTAACCCAACTGTTGTCTCCAAGGAGAAGTTTCACTTGAGGTGTGCGGTAGCCATCCCTTGTAATAGTTGATTTCTGAGCAAGTCTATTTACTCCCAAACATGTTGCTATTGCTGTCCAAAGATCATTGCCAAAGCTTTCCCAGACCTCTGACACAAAGCATTTGTCTGGGAACAATAGAAGATCCTCATGTTTCTCCCAATGTGAAGGAATATCAGAAACCAAAACATCATGGATTTCAATCCCTTTATCCTTGGCCAGTGAATTAATATTTCTAATCAATTTTTCGTAGTCGGAAACTAGAGTTTTTTCCCTAATCTTTATTTTTTCACTTCTAATCACTAAAGTTTGAACTTCTTGAAATTCGGTATTACAGTTTTTGGCTTCAAGAAAACCTTTTCCATTTCCATTTATCGGAATGGCAACTTCTCCATTTTCCAGCTTTGCAATCTTCCGTTTCTTATCATAAATGTTTTCAGTTTCCAACATCTGTCTGTATTAAGTTAAAGTAAAAACAATTTAAGTTATTTTTAGCCAAATAGATCTAACTATTATCTATGCTTTATACCCTTTATTCTTGCTGAAAGGTGGATGATGAAACAAAATTAATAGCTCTAATTGTTCTTAAATAAGGATCAATAATTTTGTTGTAAAGAACACAGTTGGAAAGAACATAATGACCGGGACAAGACTTGGCTGGGCGAAATTCAGAGAATGTGGAGAACTGCTGTGTAAGAAGTGAGACAGTGCTTGAGGGATAAAAAAAATAGTGATTTTGGATTGTGAGAGCTAGGTATGGTGAGAGCAATGTGTGGGGTAAAGCTGATGGATAAGAAGAACACTGAAGAATTCATGGACACGCTGGGACTGAATGATAAGTTGGCAAAGGACTGTGATAGTATGGACACGCGGGTTGAGGAGAGATGATGATGTTCTACAGTAAGAGAGGGAATACTCAATAGTACAAAAGTACAATATGAAGTGGTTTGCAAGAGGAAGCGAGGACGATCAAAGAGAACATGGAGAAGTCAACTGGAGGAAGAAATTGGGAAAATTGCATGGTTTGAAGAAGAAAGATGCTTATATTTAGAGTGGTTTCAGTTAATTCGTACAATAGTTACTGGCGTAATACACACCAACATGTCATAACAGGCTACAAAACCTTTTGTTTCCTTTTTAATAATTTGCTTTATGTATCGCACAATATTACACACTAATTATTGGTTAGTGTTTCACGGTTTAAGTAAAATTTAAACAATGATTTAGGTGCAAAGTCCAGACGGAATAAACTAAAAAAGTTTAGCTCAGTTTCACGTCCAATTTGAGAAACCCCACCAATTACAGCTTCAATCACGTATAAATCGCCTCAGGAGTAAGTGATTTCAAAATTATTTCAAAACTGTACTGCATAGGTAAAGATCTTTCATCTGGCTTTCACTTGTGTTTTAACATAATGTTAATTATAGGCCAAGAGTATTTAAAAATCCTTGGACTTTGGATTGTTGAGAAAATATAAAAATATCGGCAGTATAAACCTCGCTTTACGAGCAACCAAAACTTCCTGAAATCACTGTTAGGGTTAGGAGTAATTATTAGGATTATACTTTGGTATATTTGGTGTAATTTGAGAAATTTATCGACTATCAGAAACAGAGTTTTATTAAATCCCTAAGAACTGTTGGACATTGACACATTTCGAATATAAATACAAAACCTTTGTGTGTCTCTCTGAGGACATTTTGGTGGGTAGGCAGATAATGTTAAAAAACTCTAGTTTATAAAAAATTGTAAATTAGAACTTTCGAACTTTATACAAAGGAATTTATTGTCAAAACTTGAGGCCTATAGCTGCACTAGAATGCATCCAGTTGTGTTATTTCTTTGCACTTTTGCTGCAGTAAATAAAAACAATTTTGGTATAGCATAATTACATGATTGTTTTAAATAAAATTGCTACTGCCTTGTAATTTATAAAAATTTATAGTTGAATACATTTTTTATTTTATTCAGTGTGATATTTATTGTGTTTGTTGCAGACTTTTTTCCAACTTCCTCTTCCTACCACCACAATAATTACTGTGTACGGGCCTGATAGGTGTATATAGTTTACAACAAAGTGGGCATTATGTCTGTATATATACAATCATGAGCCGATAAAACAAGGACAACAATGTTCTAGACAAGTTTCAGAAACTACAGGTATTCCAATTAGCCATAAGATATAACCATCAAGAGGTTTACCACAGATTTATCACAACTGTATCACAACATCTCGCTTTGAGCTAATTAAGTAATACTATACTATTTGTCTTTGTCATAAAACTGTACACAAGGGTCATAAATTTCAATCTCCAAAAACAGTCACTGCATCTGTTATTCCTCTATGATGTTGCCCGAGCAAATGATCTAAGGGCATCTAGTTCAATTCAAATTCAGATTTTAAAATTAGTATTTTTGTGCTTTTAGTAAAATAAAATTGTTAAATATTGCTAATATTACACAACTATTACTAATATTACACAAATATTACTAATAAAAAATTATACACAAATATTACTGAGTTGTTTTCTTTCATATAAAAAAGCATTTGGAGAAAAAGAGGACCTGTAGAGAACCTAATGAAGAGGTTGGGATTGAAGGAAACAGTGGTTCAGATGGCAAAGGCAAATAGAGTGAGATGGTATGGGCAAGTGTTGAGGAGGGATGATGGGCATGTTTTGAGAAAAGCATTGGAGTTTGAAGTGAAGAGCAAGAGGAAGCGAGGACAACCAAAGAAGACGTGGAAGACACAAGTGGAGAAGGAGAGCAAGAGTGTTGGTTTGGAGAAGGAGGATGCCTTGAATCGAGCGAGATGGAGAGTGGGAGTTGGAGTGATTGCTGTTAGAGTGGGGTAAATCTGACCACCCCCATTTATGGGGATAAACCCAGATCAAAATTGGATTGATTTAAACTGAATTTTGGCAACATTAAGCAGTCAAATTTGACAGATTTGGTGTATGGTATACACAATCTCAATTCAGTTGCGGGTTTTTCCACTAGCTGCTGAGTCAGCAGGTTTTGAGGTTCAACTGCGAGCCTGACCCACCACATGCGGGTCCCTTGGGACATATATATCTGGTTAACACAACATAAACAAGAGATAGGTACCAGTGACAGCTCCATGGTTCAGTAGTATGATTATTATAAAAGTTAGCTTTTCTCAACAAATTTCTGCAATACTGAACTCATAATTTCATTCAGACTAAAAACTTGTGTATTTCAATTGGTGACCCTAAACATTAACTTTTTTTAAAAAGTATGGATAACCAAAATTAACCGAATTATGGAGTTTAATACCATATATATATTTTTGGGGGAGTTTTTGTAGCAGTAGTAATTGTAAAAACTATAACAACAAAAATAATGTTAAAAAAGAATTAACAATAGCAACGAAAGGCACGAAAATAATTATTATTAATTACCAAAGCAACCAATATCCATTTTCGTGGGCCCTGATTGGCTCCTGTAACTTATGATATCTAAGACTATTTGTTGATTTTGAGGTGAAGTCAAAATAACAGCAAATGCACTTGTTAAAAAAGGTTTGTATTGTTTCTTTGTATTTTAATCATAATATTTTGGTAAATATTAAAACAACTATCCACCTCAGAATGGTGCCTAGCATTAAATATATATAGCTCAATGCTTCACATACCGTTACCATTCACTATCCGTTGGTCAATAGTTGATAATTATAGATTTATTTCATACATACTGGAGTTTTTGATGTTCTGGCTAAATTTTTGTGGTACAGTAACGCATTTATAAGAGAAGATTTTCCAACACTTGTTCTCCCAACAAAGGCAACCTGAAGTATTAGAAAAAGGGCATTTAAGATAAAACACTTAACTTACTCTCAGTCTGTTTATGAATCAGGGATAGAAAAATATTTGATAACTAAATACACAAGTAATTAATCAGCCATGTTAACTATACTTTCCCTGTTTTAACTATACACACTGGTATTATTTATTTTTAGCACCACTGAAGAAACACTTTAGAAAAAAAAATCAGAAAAATCGAGGTGGATGAGGGGGGGGGGGCATTTGTTATCCCATCCATGGATCCCCTCTCCCCTCCGTTCCTTCACTGTACGTGCATAACATAACTTTGACAAATAGATGTGCACTTTGGAAAACAAGTTCACCACTAAAGCTGCCGAAGTTACCTCTGGTAGTTGTAATGTTGGTAAATCATTTAGCCTTAGAGCTGAGTTTTGAAGAACAGATCTTGGTCCCAAGACCTTGAAAAGTTTTCTTGCTTGGGCAATTTGCTGATTGCTGGGTTCTAAACTTCCTGTAATATTGGCAGTTGTTAACTGCATTGTATTCGCTAATGAGCTGATAAACACCAAATGATTAACATTCTGCAACTTGCTTTCGGTAGATTTCTTCAAAAGTTTATGAGTTCTGCTCATACACCAGTTCATCCTTGGGAGTCCTTGGAACCAAGTCAGTGATGAGCCCGCGAGGCCATGTGGTTCCCAAATCATCCGGGACTTTGAACCATGTGAAGAATATGGCGGTTGTTGTGGTTCCTTCGAATTACATAAAAAATTGGGAAAAATCGGGCAAAGATGAAGTGTAAGTTTTTTACTCAATTCACAGTAGCTCTATAATGGTGTCATAAATGCCTTTTTATATTTTTATTCTAGTTTGAAGCTGTGTAAAAGCTGCGTTAACCGCGATCACGAACGGCAACCGGACTCGACTTTTTCTTGTGACGGCAATGGTAAGTGTCGGCTGTTTAAGGTAAAACTTTGAATTGTTTAAACATCGAAGTGTTTTTAACCATAATTTTAACTTAAACAGATATTAAACGTGTCTTGTACGAGTTACTGTGGTATGTTGTGCGTGGAGAACTCAAACAAGATGACGTGTTGTCTGTTCTCTCAGAAGTGGCGGTAAGTCGAGTACTTCTAATAACTACAGAATACCCATCACTGTTGATTTAACTGCGTATTTTATTTTGGAATGTACTTGATTATAGATCATAAAAATCCCTTGCAAAATTCTTGCCTTTTTTCGGTTTATATATTTATGCTAACCCTAACCCAACAGGACCCAATATGTCCAAGGATAAAAATTATGCTATATATTTTCTTTGTGCTAGGTGTTCGTGCCCTGTAAAACCTGGAAAGTCCTTGAAAAATGAAAATTTGAAATTCAGGTCTGGAAAGCCTGGGAAATGAGAATCAGTCCTGGACAGTTCTGGGAAATTGGCATTTCATGGATATTGTATTTTTATTAAGTAATTCTCAATAAAATTATTTTATCAAATTTTCAGATTTCTTGGCAAATAATAGAATAACACAAAAAGGTTAGAAAAGTCTATTTTTGATATTATTATCTTAGTTTGTCTGTGCTTTTAAAGTAACTGAGACATTGGGTTCTGTTTGTTATTTTTTCTTTGTTTCTAAGTAAATTCCAAATGTCGATTTTGGAAAATTCGGTACTTGAAAGTCTTGGAAAAGACCTGTAATTTTTGTTGTCCAGAAGTGCACAAATTCTGTTTATATCAACTTGTAAATTTGTGTTTTTCTTTAAAGTAAAGTATTTTGCATTAAACTAATGTATTTTTATCAATTTATTTCAACAGGAAGCTGATCCAGGATGTCCCTCAGTGCTGGCTGATCTTATTAGCATAATGGGTATTAACGCGATCTTGTTGCTGATCAATTCTTTTACATTATTTAGTGAAAAGTGAAACATTTGGTGTATACATGAGTCATTTCAGGTGCAATTAAGGTACTGTGTTGTTTCCTACCATGTCCTCGTCATTCCTGTCAATTAATAGATGTTGAGAGCCTGTGCCAGGAGGAGAAAGACCTCAGAGATCGCTTCCTTTCACTTGTGGCAGCATTGGTGGTAAGTAACAAGAGCACAGAAATTGTAGCATTGATTTTAGTTACAAAGGTTTACTCTGTGTGTGTGAGGCCTGCATTGCTGTTTACTTCACAAACTTGGGCACTAATGGAAAGACTGGAAGGACTGCTAGCTAGTTGTGGTAATAGAAAGTTAGGGTTTTTAATGAAGAGGTCAGAAGATGTGGGGTGGAAAACCTTGAACGTAAGATTAAGGAAAATGAGGTTGGGATGGTTTGGTCATGTAAAATGTAGGGATGAGAATAGCATACTTAGGTGAGTGATGAGCTCGAAGTGAAAGAAGGCCATTAGGTAGGCCAGAGAAGACCTGGAGTAAGGTAGTGGAAGAAGGCATGAGGAAGTTAAACATCACGGAAGATATCACAGAAGATATGGCAGAGGATAGAAAACAGTGGAGGCAACTCACATCACGTCCAACCCCAGGAGTGGGAAATTAGGGACAATAAACGAAGATGATGATGATGATGATGATGATGATGATGATGATGATGATGATGATGATGATATACTACATACCAGGGTTTTCAATAGAAATTTTCAAGAGGAGTCCCAGGGACCCCTTCGTTTTTGAATTAGGGGTCTCAAACAAAATTTCTGTCATCGAAAGTTTATTTACACCGTAATGTCCTGTCAATCTTGTGCGTCCCAGGGATGCATTGCATTTCATTTTTTGTTTCCCAAATTAATTTTTTGTGTAAAATATGCAATATTTTGCATTAATGAAAACCCTGAGTTGCATGTGGTTTATTTATGTTTTATGACTACTCCAAACAAGTTTTCACAAGAAAGTTTATTAATTTCATTCACGTGTCCTGGAGATAGCGGTAAAGTGATTGGGTCATGCAACATCGATCACGTAATTTGAAGAGTCAAATTAGTGCATTATTTCATTGTTTCCACCTTCTAAAGAAAACTAAGAGAAAATCAGTGATTATATATGTTTGTCAATGACATTTTGGTTAATATTCTTGGTAATTGTTGGATTTTGGAAACCTTGTAAATTAGCCGCCATGTTGGTGTACCACCAAGGTGCATCAATATGGCGGCACCATACAATTTATTTTGCACACAGTGTATATTCAGCTGCTTATATTTCGGTTGAAAATTATCTTATCTGGCTAAAATTTGGTCAAGTTTCGAGATTTTTTGTCCTCTTTCAGAAAAACACAATTTTAATTTAGGAAAACCTCTGAAAAACAAGTCATTTTTTTGGTGCAAACCATCTATAGCCACAAACAGCAATTTCAAATTGTTGCTATCACCTATGAGGACATTGTACTCAACTTATCAGTCAACAACTGTTTATTTCTTCATTTTGTTCCTCTTATTTGGCAACTTTTGAGTAGCACAATTCTTTCATGGACCGACAGTGGACTCTGCACCAGAATAATTTCTACTCAGGGCTCAAAATAGCCACTGGCTTCCGGCAATAGCCAGCTGATTTTAGACCTTGCCCTCGATTTTCATTTCTACCTGTAGACATTGTTCAAGATTGTCTTATCAGCAACTTTCATCCAATTGTTTAATACTTTATGAAATATTGTTTTTTTTTTGTTGAAGTAGGTTGGTTCTATGTACATATACCCTTATTTCCAAAAAGAATATTTTACTCCCCCAAAAAACAATTGGGATTGAGTTTGTACCACAGTGAAGGTAACATCATTATGAAAAACTAAATACTTACTTAAAAGGAAGCTGAACCCCCCAAATTATTATATTATAATAATTATAATAAATTATATATAATTTAAGAAATAAAACATGTTTTCCATGCCTTCATAGCCTGGTGAAAACTGAGGCGAATGTTTGGGAGAATTCGAGAGCAGATCAGTGAAAACCCGAGATGCAGTCAAGGGGTTTCACCTGCTCAAGAATTCTCACAAAATTATTATTTTCTGTCTTAACAAAGAGAAAGACGATATACGAAGTGCTTACTGTAAATTCTCACAACACAGAGACAGTCAAACCACATTGCCACATCATTTTCGTGCTTCATAGTGCTATGAAAACACACTTGTTGACCAATCAAAACCCACGTGCTATCTAAATTATTTTATAAATTATTATATATTATCAGATACTAGTGGTAATCCATTGTACCGTATCTTTCATTCCAGTTGAAATCGATCTATTGAAATATGTCTTGAAATAAATATGATTTTGTTTTTTAAATGTTTTATAATTAATCCAGGGTTGTCAATAAGGGCTAGCAACTAGTAATATCGCTGGCTATTTGAACATTTTAGCCAGTTGGAAATTGGTGGAGATAAACAGAAAAAACAGCGGTTATTACAAATTAAAATGCTTTAAGAAAAAAGTAAAATCACTATATAAAATAAATTGTTCCATCAACTTAGAACATCTCCTCCAACTTCAAGTCTTTTTGACAACCTTGTTAATCTGCTTCTTCTATGATCCTCATAGAAGCAAATGATTATCAATTGACTCAGTACACTCTCCATGTTTAAGGGTGCTGCAGACAATAATGTTGAACCAGGCCCAGAGGGCAGTGCTCTACTTTATCCTAAGACACCTTCTCCCAACCAACCAACCATACTTGGACGACAGTTAAAGCCTGGACTTCTGCCCATGGTCCCAGAAGTTGCAAAACAGATGGGGTCGGAGATGATGAATTCAGTTGTTGCACCTATTTCCCTTGTTAAACCAGACAAACAAGAAACAGAGGTACTGTTTGAGATTCAAGGGCTCAGAAGAAAAGTTAGTCAGTAATACCTCTTCAGGGTTGGACACTTAATTTTGAGAGCACTCGCCATTCGGGCGAGTAACCCTCAAAATGCACTCGCCCAGATAAGTTTTCAC
>JAOBBB020080921.1:0-12500 GCA_025331005.2 Zoanthus gigantus
ATTATGAAATGAGCCGCGCGGGGATTGGTAACGAGTTTCTAAAAATAGCACGACGAGTGGAGCCCCTGATAGGGTCCCGGGATAAGCTCTCTATTCTCATATTCTCTTGGTGGAGTCCACTTCGGTTTGTAATCATACGAGCGGGAGACTGATTTGTTAATCACGAGTATGATTACAGACGGAATGGAACGGCACGAAGTCTTGTTAGCAGTTAATCATAATCATTACAATTTCCGAAAAGCAAAAAAGTACAATTTGAAAAATAGCTTTTAACTGCAATTTTTTCATTTATGCTAAGTACAATTTCCGAAAAAAGAAATATAGAAAAAAAGCTTTAAAAATGGATTTAAACAGTCTTTTGCAGTCTATGCACCAATCACATTTGAGGAAATTGCAATGATTATGATTAGGTATAATATACATTAAAATAATTTTGCATTTCTTAGTAGTATCTTTTTGTATTCCGTCATTCAGGAGTGTATACCAAAAATAGAAATTTCAGGCTTTACAAGTCAACCAAATTTGGAAGGAACGCACCTTTACTTGTAGCAAAAGAGAATCTCTTCAAGGTATATGAAGCCTCTATGTTTTCTTAGTTCTGAATTTGTATATCAGAGATTTTTGTCCAGAGCCATTAAAGTAAACATTATTAATCGTACAAAGACTTTTCTTCATTTATTAATATGAATACCGGTATGTGTAATTATCAGGGTTGCCACGGTCCTTGAAAATACTGGAAAGTCCAGGAATTGGGGGAAAATTTTCCAGGTTCTGGAAAGTCTTTGAATTTGGGTCGTGGTGCTTGAAAATCCTGGACTAGGCAAAAAATTTCTTTCTTTATTTCCAAAAATATTAAAAATATGCTGTTAGTTAAAATGTTCTTGATACGACAATGCTGTAAAACAAAAGATGTAAAGCGTTCAGCTTTTAGTTGATAGAGAAGGTCCTGAATATTTCCTTGAAAAGGTCCTGGAAAGTCACGGAAAAGCCCATGAATTATCTAATTATTAAAATATTAAAATGGTATAAAAGTGTTTAAAAGTTAAAACAAACGTTTTCGACTCATAAAGTCATCTTCAGGTTAAAATTAGAACTTAACGGAACAACGCAGTTATATATAGTTAATAGATGTTAAGTTATCCCCGAAGGGAATAGAGACAAAGAGAAGGCTTGAACATGTTTATATATAACTGCGTTGTTCCGTTAAGTTCCATTTTTAACCTGAAGATGACTTTATAAGACGAAAACGTAAACTTGTTTTAACTTTTAACTTTTAAACACTTTTACCATTTTAATATTTTAACTTTTTGGCGTTTTTAATGAATAACAAACAGTCCTTAAGCTAATTTCTTTACAAGCCTAGTTGCCCATGGAGCCGGAGCTTTTCTCCGATTTCTGTAGTGTTAAGCGGATGAGAGTCTTTGACTTCCCCTGGACGGGACACTAATCCATCGCAGGTTAGCTCCTAGCAGACGCTGGTACTTATTTACCTACCCCGGACGGATGGAAAGCTGAGTTGGCTTAGGCGGAAAAGAAGGTCGCACAAATATCTTTGTCTTGGCAAAGCCGGGGATCGAACCAGGGACCTTGTGGTTGGAAGGCAGAGATCTTACCAACTGCGCCAACCACGCCCGCCGGGAAAAAAGTATGATATTTATAATAAAAATTAGCCTCAGGGTAATCCTTTTGTGGAGAGATAGAAAGTGTTAAAAGATCGCGTGAGATAAAATCTGTAACGGAGTTGGTGAAAAAAAAAGTCTCCAAAATGTCTACATGTTAACAAATTAACTACAAATCTCAGAAACACGACAATTGTTTTAAAACTAGACATGTTTCGGCAAGACGCTTGCCATCATCAGTAGATCAGTAGTGAAATGTCAAAGGTAATTGGTACTGTTATATCGTAAACAGAAAAAGATATCAAATCTCAAAAATAGAGGTACAGCATTTTACCGCTGATGCGGTGAGCAAACATTGGAGAACTCAACTTACCTGGACAATAACCCCACTGTTTGCACTTGTCAAAGTTGTAAGTGGTTGCACACCAAGAACGCCCTTTGCTTCGTACATTAATACAAGAAGAGTACCTCCGACCGCGGTACTTGAACGGGAACACACACAATCTTCCATTGCTAGCTCTAATTTCTAAGATCAGAATTGTATAGCAATACCATTTTTCAAAATACTGAAATTTTTTTTTTCTAGTTCACTTTTAACAGCTTTATAGGACTATAAAAGATTATAGTAACACAAGAGGTGAAGATCACGAAAAGGCGAGTTATGGAAAGACCTTTTCCGCTTGTAGTGGAAGCTTTTAAAAAATTTTCAAAAGTGAAATAAGAATCTATTTCCAAAAACAAATACAAAAAACTTTAACAATTCTAGATCCAGATTATTTATGTAAAAAAATTGTTAAACAATGTGAAATTAGTTTAAGGAATACTAGAAATTCTCAAATGTTAAACATTCCTTTATATCGCACAACCGCTGGGCAGAGATCTTTTCTTTATCGCTTTGTGTCCATGTGGAACAATTTGAAACCAAAATTAGAATTAAGTAAATCAACCAAAGAATGTAAGTATTTATTAAAGAAAGACATTTTAAAAGAGAGTTTAAATTAGTTTAACTAGTTAGTTTAGCATTTTCTTAGATTTTTTTTATATTCTTAATTATTTATATTATGTTCTATGTTTATAGACTAACTTAAAATTATTGTAATTAATATTGAAAAGCCCCTAGGGGGAATACTAATAAAGTATGCATATATGTATGTATGCATTTGTATGTTGCTGGGTAAGTTCATTCTATTATAAGATTATGCTTCTCCAGCATAAACGTAAAAAATCGAGCTTTCGGACCTATGCGTCCATCATCAGGATAAAATGGTAACTTTAATGAAGTAATTTAAGGTTGTTAAAGCAGTTTTCAACGATTGTTTTAACTATGAACTGAAAAAGATATTGACGAAAATTGAAATTAAAATTGACACAATCGCAAGAGACACAAAATACAATAGACATAGCTGCCATATTGGTGTCCCAAACAAAAGAAATAATTAACAACATGGCCGCCTTGACGTCAGATGAAAACGGACAATAAATTTCTCTTTTATTCCTATCAAGAATAAACCTCAACTTGTGCGTATATACAGGAGCATTCCTTTAAACTTACCGTAAACAAACTTGAAAATTAGTTTGCAACCTCAAAGAGAGCATTTAATCTTTGGAGAAACAAAGCCGTCAGAAGTCTTCAGCTAAAACAGATCTGGTTTTCAGATCATAGCAAAGCAACCGTTGAAAACAGCTGGGCTTATTGATTGTATTGCTTCGTGATTTTGTAAGTGCTAAAAAGACTCATTTTGTCGAGAGTACTTACTCGGACAGTATCCCCATTGCTTATCCTTGTCATAATTGGAAGTGGTTGCGCACCAAGGCCGTCCTCTGCTCCTTACCGTCGTACAAGTTTTGTAATATCGAGCTCGGTATTTGAATGGGAACACACAACGTCGTCCTGTATTCGTTCTGATGCTACTCACTGCTTGGCGGAAATAAAAAGAAAGGTAAATCTAAATCACAGCGCCATGTAAGTTAACAGGTTAGCAAAAAACAGCTGTTTACGGCTGCAAACGTTCAGACATAAGAGTTAAGAGATATTGCCCGCTATCGGCGTGATTTAATTTAGATCTTTTTGTTTTAATAATGGTTGCGAGTATTTAGTACGTATATACAAAATAACACGTATTTATATCCTATCTATATTATGATTCTATTTCATTACCGTAAGCTAGTAATAAGCTTGAGTTCCGAATGTTGGCTCATCTTCCGAGTAATTGCAAATATTTATAAAATTAAGGGTTATATGGAAACTATAAATGCGGATCGGGATGGTTGGTAATATAGGTGAGAAATGAAAAACAAGAATAATAAACCTATATCATATATTATTACATAGATATGAGTGTTTTGCTGTAAAATACCCCACTTGTAGATTTCATATGAAACTATATCCGGGATACGAGTGACATATTTTCCATATCCTCACTAGTGAAGATATCGCTGACGTCATTTCTTTGTTTTTCGTCTAGTTTTTTTTCTTCTTCTTCAAAACACTCATATCTCGAAGATAAACTTCAAAAGTTCAAGCCAACGTGCAATATAACTTGTTATCCTGTGCAATGTATTGAGTGCTAGGTTAGTGCACTGAGTTAGGTTTGTACCCCGGCTCTCTTCCTGCCCTCTTGTGTCAACTGGTGTGTAAAAGTTGGCAAATAAAAGCAGGTAATAGGGAGTGAAATGGCAAAGGGTAGACTGAGTGGGACAAAGTCTTTCAAACCCTAACCCAAGGCGCAGTATCTTGGCTACAATCCCACGGTAAACGTTATGTTATTAAATGATACGTAGATATGAAACACTAGGCATTGAACAGACACTTTATTTTGCCCCGTTTCATAAATCATTATTCCGTGGCTATATAAGTAAAAAGGATAATGGCTTAAGGTTCAAGATATTGTCACCCATGCATAAAAGACTACAAAGCTAACGGCAGCAACATGAATTAGAAGTGTTAACTAAATCTAAATTAAGTTACTAGGTCTGAAATTTGGGGCACAAACACAAACACACAAAAACAAAAACATCAAGTTCTACTAGCTTAGTTTAACTGTCTTATAACAAAACAATTAAATAATTGATATGAACTAACGGGAACTTCAGTGGCTGCAGATTGGTCTTTTGTTTCATTGATAAGTTAGTTTGAAGTTGAAGCAAACACACAAACCGCCCCACGTCTAATATAGTGACATGCTGTGATGAACCTTACATGAACAACTGCATCTTTTGTTTCCAGGGTGGCTGTTGACGGTCCATACGGTAGTCCCTTTACGGTAAACATGTAGACATGTAAATTGTCAACACGTATCTTAGCTTAAAATTAGCTGTTTCATTTGTACGAACTAGCTCGAACATTGCTCTGACGTGGAGCTAACGCGTGAAATGTTAATATCCTAAACTTCCTTAGACAATATTACATTATTGTTAAGCATATCAACAACTTTAGGCATAGGTGGCTTTTGTAGAAATATTTTCTGATAGAGAGGTAAACAAATTTATATATTATAAATTATATTATAGGGATTTGACATTTTACCTTCCAAAAATGTCAAAATTCACTCCCAGGGGCATGATAAGATGATCAATTGATGTCAGAATCCCCACCCTTAGAGCAAATAATCTGTTGTTTAAAAGTCATAATCTGTTGTCAAAAACTTAACCCAGACGAGTCTCAAACGTCAAAAGCCTCTCCTCAGTGCATGGCAATTCTATTAAATCCCGAGTTCTTGCACGCCCTCCCCCTTCCCCCCACGGGCATAGCATTGATAGGTGTATTAATAAATAATAAATAAAAGAAAGAGCAAAGAGGTGCAAAGTTTACACAAAGAGCAAACGGGAATATATTTGTCAGAAATTCTTAAACAAGCTCAAGATAATCAGTACTTAAGAAAGAAAACCTTTAGAGAAGAGACAGATCAGTGAAGACAAAAAACACTGTCGAAAGAGCGAAAACAGAAGACTCGTAATTTAACCACTAAACTTTAGATTGAAATGCTTGATCGTGGCCGTACGTTGAGCAACAATTAAGCTCTACGTTAGTCTTGACAACTTTACGGCAACGTAACGGTGATTAAGTCAAGTGTTTTACCTTCTTGCCGACGTTATGACAGTTTTTTTTACAAACAAATTAAACTAGAGCTGAAAAAAACTAGTACAAAACCTACTAATATTTTTACTTTATTAGGATGTCTTTGAGTACGAGGTCAGCCTATGCATTGCTACGGGTATAGGAGTTACACCATTTGCCGCGGTTATACACGATCTTAGGTCAGTCATATGTAATCAGTATTATATTCCAATTTATAAACAGCAGTTTTAGATACTAATAACAACAGGCATTCCTCCATTCCCACTACACAGAGAATAACTTTTCAGGCAAACTGTTTTCGCTGTGCAAGCTTAAAATTAACAACCTTTTTCTGGTCAATTTAGTACTAAACATTTTAGCTAACTGGCGGCACCAAAAACATTTTTAACTGAGCGTAAAGTTGTAAAGCAAAGATCATCCGTTTTTTTTTTATTTGTAGGCAAAAAATGAGGAATCTTTCAGGGCTAAATATGAGGCGCATGTATTTTGTGTGGGTCTGTAGAGAGATGGAGTCTTTTCAGTGGTTTGCTGATCTACTGGTGTCCACGCACCAACAGGTTAGTTTGGCGGGGAAAGTGAAATGAAATGTGTTCTTACGCAACTTGTTTGACAAGGGGATTGCGGTATTTTAGGAGACAATTTTAAGTATAGATGCACCTTGCGTACCGTTACTACCCTAAACCTGCATGTTTGTCACGCGGTGCTGACGAAGTATGAATAAGGCCAAACAGCTGCCCATGACTGCTAGTACTCAGGCTTACCATTCATTATGACAGATTTAAGGAGTATTACTGCTTTCAACATGGCCTTAGTGACAACTTTAGTGTCTACGAAAACGCAGCATTAGCGCACTTGTGCAATCTATGCTTGTGAGAGACGTTCTTGACAACAACATCAGCTTAAGTTTCTATTTGCCAGTAGCTCTTGAAAACATATACTTATTTGTCCAAATTGAAATATCAGTTTGTTGTTTTATTTTTTAGCTAAGGTGTATATTAGCATTTTTTTCAACTCTGTTTCCATTTCTGAAACAGTTGCATTGGCTTCCTGTTGACTATGGAAAATTATTTAAAATTAGCTTATTTATTTTCAAAAGCTTTCATGATCTTGCTCCAGTTTATCTGAGGGAATTTATTGACATTTAAAACAGTAAAACTGGAAACTGTGAAATTTATACCACCACGACTTACGCGTTATTTTTTTTTTCAAGACTTTTCTCTGATCTGTGTAACTGTAGCTTTAAATACCCTTAAAATGGAGCACTGACAGAGGGAGGGGGTAAAGGGCGCACCGTCGGCTTCCATTGATAACAGTTCTATAAACGTACGGAACTACCGACGTTAAATAAAAGAAACCTTTACCTTTAGCTTTACCTTTGATTCCGTGCACATAACCGCTTTGCTATGGAATGCTCTAGCTGTATACATAGTCAACCTTTAAACTTGTCCAAGCTAATATTTAAACTGTATTAGAATTTTAGTAATGTATAGCTGTTAATTTATGTTTTATATTGTATTTTAATATAAGGTTTTAGATTTCTAAAGCGATTAGAGCTCATAAATAAGCGCTATATAATTATACTATTATTGTCATTATTATATTAACATGTTTCGTGAGGCGGATTCCCATGTTCTGTAATTCAATGAGCCATTTTTCTGTTCTAGTAGGACAACTGTTAGTGAAAGAAATCTCACTATGTTCAATTTTTAGAGTACAATATGAAGAGACAGAGTTCGGTCTTCCTTTCTAACATCACTTAAGTACTATTACCTTATCGTGCAAGTAGAAAAAGTTCAAATCGTGTCCCACTCGTGCAAATATTAAATACGAAATTGCTTTACATCTGACATTTTCTCATAATCTAAACTATCTTTCAGCTGTGGCACATAAATGCACTGGACCTTTTTATCTGCAGCCTTTACGTAACACAATCGGCCGCCGCGGTAACCAACGGTCAGGTGAGAGTGGCTTTGCTTTACAAGGAATTTGATAAATCTCTAATATAATTTGAGAATAAGAGGGAGTGATTGGGGGGAGAAGGGGTGGGGTGGTAATGGACGAAGGCAGAATAGGAGGGAATGTTATGGGAGGTGAAAGGAGGGGTGGTAATGGAAGAAGGCAGAATAGGAGGGAATGTTATGGGTGGTGAAAGGAGGGGTGGTAATGGAAGAAGGCAGATTAGGAGGGAATGTTATGAGAGGTGAAAGGAGGGGGGTAATGGAAGAAGGCAGAATAGGAGGGAATGTTATGGGAGGTGAAAGGGAGGGGTGGTAAAGGACGAAGGCAGAATAGGAGGGAATGTTATGAGAGGTGAAAGGAGGGGGGTAATGGAAGAAGGCAGAATAGGAGGGAATGTTATGGGTGGTGAAAGGGAGGGGTGGTAAAGGACGAAGGCAGAATAGGAGGGAATGTTGTAGGAGGTGAAAGGGAGGAGCGGGTAAGGAAGAAGGCAGAATAAGAGGAGGTGGTGGGGTGTTGCACAGGGGACTCTTCTTTTTTTAGTTAAGAGACTTTGTTGTTTTGGAAGTGTTTTGTAAATTGTTACAGCCTATGCTTAAAAAAGCATTTACATATCTGATTTTTATGTGTGATAAGTCAAATTTTTCATCAGACGTCAGGCCCTGCCGCATGGAAGGAATTTTTGTGTGAAGGAGAAAAAAAGAAGAAACATTCTGAGAATTTCTTTCGCAAATCATGTAGGAGATATGAGTAGGCATCCAATGTTTCCTTCCTGCGTACGGGCCTGGACATCAAATAGTTTGTGAAAGCAATCTACTTTTTAAACTTTTTGCAACTTTGAGATGAACTACTTTTTTGTGATTTGAAAACATTTTCGATGTAATTTTCTTCAGTCTTTAGATTGCCGGCACTTAGTAACTGATTGGCTTCGAAGCCGAATCACCACTGGGAGACCTAATTGGAAATGTATATTCCAGCGTATTGCTAATGAAAATCCAAGGTACGGAAAATGTTTAATAACTGAACCAATAATTAGTAATTTGATAGTTATTTTATTATCGTCTAATGAGCTGGTCAGGAGATAATCAAGTAAATGGTATCGATATATGGCTGTGAAATATTCTTTGCTAGGGTAAGTTGTACGTTTTAGGGAAAAGTACGTTCCTTGATATCGGAAGAGGTTTGGAGCACTCTTTGTCCTGTAAATTACAGTACGAAAAAACTCAAATGTTAGTAGGATGTTGTACCAGAGTCTAACAAAAGTGCAATATTCAAGGGTTTAGTGGTTTCTCAGTAACAAGAAGAAATGCTATATGTTTATAACAAAACATACTGAGATAGAAAACGGTTGCTTGTTTATTATTGCTATTCCTGACAAAAGCATCGTAAAACATACGCGCTTTTTGACTCATAAAATCGTGTGTAAACAAATGAATAGTAAAGTAATATTTTTCTACGAAGTTTAATTAACTTCATTTTTTCATAGTTAACATTTTTAATTGCTCTGACAAACAGCCGGGAATGAAGGGGGGGGGGTGTTGCGTCCCTTTATCGGCATTATGACAGGAAGCTCGTGGATCAAAAGCTTGGCTGATTTGATATTTTAGGGGTTTTTAGAGATTGACTGAAACGGTATTTAAAAAAGTTTCTTTTTTGTTTTCCTCATCCTACTTTTATTAAAATCATCAAAAACAAAATGAAACAAACAAACAAAGCGTCAGATGGTGAATGGAGAAGTTCCACTTGAAGAAGCAATAAATTACATCATTGAACAAACCTACTACGAACAGAAACTCCCCAAACGTAACTCGGATCCAAACTACTGTTTAAGCCCCTCCTCCATAACGGTACTGCACTGAGGAACAATGTATCCGATGAGTTACAATAACAACAGCAACAACAATAACAACTTTATTTAGTACTCAGATGGTAGTAATTACAAATAGATGATGATTAGAGTAGGATTATGGGTAGGTAGAGCACAAGGCTCTTAGAAATAGATAGACTAATCGAGCTAAGGAGCCAATAAATCATTATAAGATTAAAACGAGTTTTGATTTTGTACTTTATAGAGTTCTTTTACGCTATAAGCTAATCTTAGGATCAAACATTTTTACGTCTTGGGATTTTTTGGGTGTATAATTTACATTTTTCATTCCTTTTCACCCCGATTTGCTAATCCCTACCCCACCCCCTCCCCCAGCGAAAATCTTACGCTTGAAACGTCATTCTTTTGCTTTCCCCACGGTAATACGATGATCAAACTTGATTAAACCACGTACTTTACTTGCCGATGTACATTTCTTAAAAACTATTCACTAAGTAAAGATTTTCTGTGTTTTTTGCTTTATAGGGCCAACGTTGGAGTGTTCTATTGCGGTAATAGAAGCGCTTCTTCCAGCATGCGGAAGATCTGTCAAAGATCCTACTGCTTCAAAACTACTAATTTTGTATATAATAAAGAAATTCTTACTTAGTTCTTATTGGAAAAAAAAAATCCTTTTGCTTTTTCTGAATCCGTCAATAAGATGAAGTTATTGTTAATGTAAAGTCAAGTTTAATTATTTAAATCTTTTATTCATGTTTTAAAACGAAATGGCTTTAGTGAAGGTGTAAAGTGCAGCATTTAAAGTAGAAAATGAATAAAATTAAAAATCTTAATATTGTTATTAGTTTTACGGATAAGCTGTACATCCCGAAATCTTGGCCAAAACACATGTTAAACGAGTTAGCAAGAAAATGAGAATTGAACATCACCGGTTGCAACGTTTGTATGGTGGTTGAAAAGCGGAAAATCATTATGCAAAATGAACTGCTTCGTATGGCAATTCATCTTGTAATCGACTAATTTCCACAATTTCTTTAAAAACTAATAATGGTTCCGATTTAAATCTGGAAAAATTGAATAACTGCTAAAAGGAAAATATTAAAATATTAATGTAAGCAATACAAGTGTTAAATGAAAAGGAGACATTATATGGAAAAATTTTTTTTTATTCGGCTGTATTGAATAGAACATGCCTGTTGTTAGAATTGTGGATTTTATTGAAGAAATCATGGCAGATTTTAAACATGAAATTGTAAACGAGGCCTCTTCAGAGAGTAAAACGTCACAGGGACCTTTTAAAATGACAGCTGGTAAGTTCAGTTACAGCAATCCAATAAAATGTAAATTATTTTCGTTTTGACTTAGTGAAGAACGCGTAGCTAGCGGATTTATAGTTGCTTTGGTAAACTCTATTTTCAGTTTTTACGTTTTTTTAAAGAAAATCTTTGAAAAAAGTGAAATATCTAGCGGGTAAATTATAGAGCAGAACTTTCTTTAGAAGTGTTGGTGTGTAATATTTTGTACCGTTACAAATACTCAGCTTTGAGGATTTGTTAAACTTGTTATCAGAATGCAACGAATGAAAACACTCCATTGAGGCCTAATCTGTTCTGCAGCATCTATCTTCAATCTGCAGACCGCATCAACATCTAGTGGCGGAAGGGCTTGCAATAAGTTCATGATAAGATATTAAAAGCAATCAAAAACATGTAATAATAAATATATTTTATATTTTACAAAAACTTTGCATGCATGCAGCTATACCATGAATATGATGTTTACAATTCCAAACCAAAACAGCGACCAAGTGAACATGTGATGAGGCGTTCGTTCTTTATTTTTCTTTTTCCTCTTCTTCTTTCATTAATTTCTATAGATGCAATTTGTGCATTACTTAACGCTTTAAACATTGTTTCTTTACCAGGAATGAAAAGGGACCGCACTAGTGGCGGGGGTGTGCGCGTCAAGTACTCTTTATTGAAAAGAAAGACCCAAAGAGTTCAAGCTAAGATAACAAAAGAGGATAGAAACAATCTTAAGCATAAAAAAACTGAAGGCACATATCACCCGAATGATGTTCGATCTTTTAAAATTTATGCACTACCAGCGGGAGGAGGGTACGTCACAGTTGAAAAACCCGGATGTGAATCTAGGGTCGTACTAACCTGATAATCCATTTAGGGGGTCTCATATTTTTTCCAACATTCCTAGTTCCGGTTCTAAAAATCGTTTTGGAACTAAAAGTTTGTTTTTTGAAGAACCATTGTGTGTTTCATTTACTTTTCCAACATAAAAAGGTTCTTGGCATTGAATAGGGTAATAAAATGCTTTAATAAATACAGGTACTGAAGTAACATAGCAACGGAAAACGAGAAGCAAGCAAACTGTGATTTAAAAACCACTAAGAGTATAGTTTTAAACATAAAAGGTAATATTAAAGTTCTTCTGGCAATGAAACAAAAACGAGAGAGACGCGAATAGTTTTAAGGCTTTCGTTATGTAAATGGCTCGAGTCTACACTCTTCCAACAAGAAGTCAATTGCCGTAGTGCTTATTCGGATTCGCATTTCTCATTTCTACAACCCGAAATCACTGACCATCGCACGTGAACTCACATTTCGAGCATTATTTAATCTCTGTCTCACTCTAAGGATCGATTTACTCTTGGCTTAATGGTTTTCCTTCCCCGAAAGCTGAATATAATAAATAGACTGGAAGCACAATCATGGTTCGTCGATTCTCGTTTCCATTTTGGCTAGACTATATGATCCAATAAAACTGTTACAAAGGAAAGATGAAAACAAATTAGCGTCTTGCTTGAACAATCTTCCATAATCAAGTACGAGCGAAGATTCCCATTTTTAGAAAATACTAAAAAGCATAAACTGGTTTTTCAACTGATAAACAGACTAATGGGAATCCAAACAGTGAGTAAAAGTCTACTATCTCCTCTTCTTGGCTATTGTTTGGCAAATATTCCATAATACAACGCAAGCAGTAAATTGCGCTGATATGT
>JAOBBB020080991.1:0-13703 GCA_025331005.2 Zoanthus gigantus
CCCCCCTCCACCCTTCCCACATCCCCCTCAGTAGCACTAAATCACCCCCTTATCTCAAGAGACTGACTTAGAACAATAACTAACAGAAAACAATTCTCTTCTACGCCAATAACGAGAAACAAGGAGCGCTAGAAGCTCGCAGCTATAACTAAAACAAGTCCAACAAGAATGAGGCAAAATCGCCGACAAGAGACGCCCGACCAACCCGAGGCGAGTTAATGGTGGAGACCGCTGATTGGCTGGAGCGGTGTGCTGGCGCTAATACTTTTCAACAGAAGAGAATTTCCCATTTGCACTATCGACTACTTGCCGTTTCAATCATTTTGTGCGGCAAAATGTAACCGAAATAAAATTCTTGACCGTTCCTCTGCCTCAGGTGTATTCTTAGTAGCATGCTCTTAAATTTTGGCCGAATTTCAGCCTGACGTTCCGGTCTTGTAATAAAATGTTTCACATTTTGTAGATTTTTACTCCAATTTAGACTATTATTCCATAAGACATTATGATCATCTGATGTTAAAGAAAAAATATGCAAGGAATAGTATCCTTAAATATTCTAATTTCCATCGAATAGTAGATTCTTAGAATATGTTGCCCGTGGACATTAGTACTGCATATTGTACTGGGAATTTTAAATTTAAAGTGAAGAAATTTCTAACGAGTAAATCATGATTTAATTTTTTTTAAATTGTACAATAAGTATCTTAATTGTATTATTTGTATCAAGTGATCTGTTGTTACATGGGCTCAGGGACTCTTTTGCAGATTTTCCTTATGGCATTTTTTTAGTTATATATCATTATTATACCTGTATATATGTATTTCTGCCATTAAACTGCAATAAATAAATTATACATGTTCCTGGCAACACACCAAAATAAGTAAATCTCTTGACATACCTTGTACATTGTAGCGAGTTCGTCAGGTGATTGATAATAATTTGTTCCACTTGAGGCTTCGCCAGAAGAAGGCAACCCAACAAAAATTAACGGGCCTTTTGGCTTTTGTATCTTAGTAAACTCAAGCCACTTCTCCAAGGACTCAACAAACTTTCTTCCTGCTCCAGTGTGGCAGAAGTCATTATAAAATTTAATGTAAAGATGGTCGAAATACCGGCCGGCCTCTGCAACAAAACAAACCATGAATTTCGAGTTTTAGAAAATTTAATCTTTCATTGCAATCTCAAAAATCCGTCTCAGAGAGCAAATTGCTCAGATTGACTATGAATCTGGTTGCCATTCTATTTGTTAATTTTTTATAGCTATCTGGCTATCTGAGAAACGTGATTCTGGGAGCATTCAGTCGTAAATTGGTGTAACGGCGTATTTTTACAGAATTTTTTGGGAAAACCTAAAAGTTTCTAGGATTAGAAAAATGTTTAATTTGTATCCAGCCCATCTTTTAAATCATGGTTCTCCATGATTACAAATATTCTTCTCGAGTAGAAAATAAGCTCGAGAGTGACACACTACAGTCAAATTGTTATTGATGTTTTCATTTTCCGGCAAAAAACTTTGCTGACTGACAAAACAAATGTGAAAGTGGGCGAAAAATCTGTTTTCGAAGCAATTAACTCATAAAATCCAGATTATGCAAAAGGATGTACAATACACTTTTAGTTTTCTTTTCATTTACTGTTTTTGTCTTGGAATCGATAGATGGTCTCTTCTTTTTATTATAAACCACTTCAAGGAGAAGAATGATAACAGGGTCTCTTTCTCAATCAATAATGTCCACTGAAGATTAGTTTTGTTGTTGTTACCTTAGACGAGGTGTTTGTAAGTAGATGAGTTACTATAGAGATCGGATGTGTTCATTAATTTTATCGTGTAAGAAGAGTATGGTACTGCCAATGTAAACATGACTTCTCGTTATTAGCAGATAGTTTTAGAAATGATGCAGTGTTTGAGTTTGCGTGTGTCTCATCAGATACGTTTATATCAAAGTGCTTCTCAGGGAGTATGCTATGATATTATTCCCTTATTTAAAATGAACGTAAATGCAATCACTTACCTCCCAGAGCAGTTCCTGTTCCTGGTCCGAGGAAGTGATCTGGGAACGAACACTGAGGTGAGCCTGTAATGTAGTACGTTTTTTTGGTATCAGAATCCATGAGCATGCGTAACTCACGTACAAACTCGGGATAGTAATCTGCACGTCCACCTTCGATATCAAGGTTGATACCGTCCAAAACCGCACTGCCACAAACAAACAAAATAGACTTATAAATTTTATGCACTATTCAATGGGATTCCATAGTTTTAATTTACCTTGTTACCTTAACCAACAACAACAGATTTGCATTTTATACCTGACATGTTTCGTGAGTACAACTCCCGTCGTCATTGTGTTAAATAATACAATGTCTTTAGTTTAATTTTAATTGGGCGAGCATGGTTAGCGCACTTGTAAGATCTCTGCTTTTCAACCACAAGGTCCCCAGTTCGAACCCTGCTCTGTTGAAATTCGAATATTTGTGCGGCCTTTATTTCCGGCTAAGCTAACTCAGCTTTCCATCCTTCCGGGGTAGGTAAATGAGTACCAGCGTCTGCGGGAGCTAACCTGCGATGGATTAGTCTTCCCTCCAGGGGCAGTCAAAGACTCTCATCCTCTTAATACTACAAATCTGACCGGGGATAAGCGCCGGGCCACCTGGCTGGTAAGGGATTTAACTTTTAGTTGGTCTTAGTTAGTTTCATTTTATGTATGTAAACTAGATAAGTGAAAGTTGATTATTTCAATCATAATGATAATGTGATATTGAATTCACGGCTTATTTGTGTATTCAGGGTTGGTTTTTTTCCATCTATTGTAGAGGGTTTTTTTGATTTTGAGATTTAAGCCCACGGGAGCACTACATCCCTCTGAATACTGAAGGTGTTTATAAACGTGTGACATTTTGTCCGTGGTTAATAAGTGTTCATGCACCCGTATGGCAAGATGTGGTGTTGTTTCACAGACCAATAACACAATCATGAAGATGGGAGTTGTACTCCTGAAGCGTCTGTAGTAAAATTCAAGTCAGTAGTCATTACTTTGAAAATAACAAACAAAGACAATAACAATTTATTTCCACCGGAACAAACAATGAATTGGTTTGGCAACCGAAATAACTATAACAGCTAATCAAGTCGGTGCCCTTTTTACTAAATTTTGAAATGTAAAACTAAAGTCAGGAAATAATGGAGGAAAAATATTAACAATAATAAACAAGACTGGATTATACTAGTCTTCAGACTTTCGCGTGGATAAAACATGATAAATTAAAAACAATAAAAAATCTTTAAAACGCTTTACGGTTTTTACGCGATAAAATTATTGTTTTAAAAAAGTACATATACGTTTCGCCTTCTCTTCTGTAACGCTTCATCAGAATGATCTATAGTATGAATGTCAGTTTTCGCTCATTTTCACCTTCAAATACTCCGTAATACTATAGATCATTCTGATGAAGCTTACGCAAGAGAAGGCGAAACGTAAACGTAAGTAATTTTTTATCGCGTGAAAACCGTAAAGCGTTTTAAAGATTTTTTATTTATTTTCTATCAAGACTGGATTATAATTAGATGTATAACTAGTTATGCTGTTTTTAAAAACGATGTGCAAGGTGTAGTAAGAAGAATATTAAGGCAAATAGCGTAAATCATAGCCAAGTATTGAAAAAAAATATTTACTGAGGATTTGAGCTATAACTTCTAGTTTCAAACAACGCCTGCGACGCAACCTAAAGTTTCTAAAGGTTCTTCAAATTTATTCCAAACTTTTGGGCCATATTGGCTAGTATAAAAATTTACTATAATTTGTTTTACTTTATGGGTAAGTAAAAGTAGATTTAGAAGGTAAGCGTGTGTTATATTTATAAACATTAAAAAAGGTGTACAAAAGGTTGGGCTAAAGGGCGATATCGTAAGAAAAACTGTAGTAATTTCGAAAACTCCAAAAAGTTAGAACGTAAATTCGGCTCTTTTTTTTTTTTTTTTTTTTATTCGGCTACTTTATTCAGTCAATTCTTAACAAAATAGAAATGCCTTGAACGCGCTTGCCTAATCTTTGATTACTACTATATAGTTAATAAAAACAAACTATAGACACTAAAGTTTACCTTCCGAAAGTTCTTAATTTAGCAAAGTGGGTGTTTTGAGCACCAAGGAACAAGTTCCAGATGTTATGTGCTAGTATCCTCGATTCTGCCGGACTTTTAAGAGTGCCATCCGCTGTAGGTCCGCCGACAGACAGAAAGATTGGAATACCAACACTTTGACAAAACTTAATGTCCTCTTCTATCTTGGGACATCTGAGGAGGCGTGGGAGGGTGGATTTGACAGGAGTTGTGCAGTGATGTGAAAAGTCCAAACCAGGAAGCTTTTCTGTCAAAAAAGCATTTTATGAACAAAACATTACACTTGCGCCGTGATTTTTACCTGCTTCCAATGCAGACAACATTAAAACACATCTTGATATTTTTCGGTGCTCCAGTTTACAGTATAATATTTTACATTTAACATTTTAGACTATTTCTTGCAATGTACTGACCAATAAAAGCATCAAAAAAGTAAGCTGAGTAGTTCGCAGATATATTGATCAAAAAACATTGGTCGATAATATGGTTAGAATGGAGTATGGCGTACACAGTTGTATCTGCCTCACACGGGAAACGGAGGAGAGAAGGTTGAAAGTTCGGCCCAGGATTAGGTCGCGTAGAACTGTATTTTAATCTTTGGGGATTGCGGGCCTTTTAACAGAACACAAGAACTTCCTTCTGTAGAGGTATTGGGCTTGTACCATTTTGTTCTTTCAAAAAGCCCTTTACAGGGTACTGTAGTTTTTATTTCTATCGAATTCAAACTAATAACCACAATAAACACTCTTTTAAAAGTGTTATTTAAAGTCGTAAAATATATTGAGAGATGAAAGAAATTAAAACCTATGCTACATTATTTTCATGCATATACATTATTTGCTGAACAAAAAAATCCATTAGCAAGGTATAAGCTGGTATAAGTATTAGCATTGGACAAAGCTTTTATTAATATGTTTCTATGCCTCGGTGATTAGCTATCTTTTCTACTAAGTAAAGCATTCTAAGTATAAAAATAAAAATATATTGTTCCATAACACAATGACCATCGTCCACTTCGGCTGAGATGATTAGATTCAAACCTAAATTCAGGTTAGCTATTTTACGTGCTTACCAAGACCTACCTTCACCATCGAATAGAGTGTCCATAAATGCCAGGATAAGAACATCATATTTGGAGTTCTCGCAGAACCACTTAAGTGGCTTTTCGTAATTTGTTTCCCCTTTTGAAAAAGCAGCATTCTGGCCCCAGTATCCAACAAGAAGCTGTCTCCCTGAAAGTTTTTCCATTAACTGGCCTGGTAGGGAGTTAGAATAGTAAAGCGGAATCAATATCCCCTGCTCAAATAGCAATGGGACAATATAGTAGCATAGTTGAAAAATAGAAGCCGCCGTTTACATATACAAACATTATGGATGCTCTCTAATCAACTAAGGTTGACAAAACTTTATGTACTCAGTTAAGACCTGAGCACCAGTAAAAATGACCTAAACATCAATGGCCCACGTGACAGGTGATGTCAACACCAGTGGCACAGGTGACCTGAAACTTAATACCAATGGCCCACGTGACAGGTAATGTCAACACCAATGGCCCACGTGACCAGTGATGTCAACACCAGTGACACAAGTGGCCTGAAACTGAACACCAATGGCCGACGTGACAAGTGATGTCAACACCAGTGACTGAATTGACCTGAAACTGAACACCAATGGCCCACGTGACCAGTGATGTCAACACCAGTGACACAAGTGACCTGAAACTGAACACCAATGGCCCACGTGACCAGTGATGTCAACACCATTGACTGAATTGACCTGAAACTGAACACCAATGGCCCACGTGACCAGTGATGTCAACACCAGTGGCACACGTGTTCTGAACACCAATGGCTTACGTGACCAGTGATGTCAACACCATTGACTGAATTGACCTGAAACTGAACACCAATGGTTCACTTGACCAGTGATGTCAACACCAGTGACACAAGTGACCTGAAACTGAACACCAATGGCCCACGTGACAAGTGATGTCAACACTAGTGACACAAGTGACCTGAAACTGAACACTAATGGCCCACTTGACCAGTGATGTCAACAGCAGTGGCACACGTGTTCTGAACACCAGTGCCATACAAGAAGGAAACACTATATAGCAAACCTCAAGTGATCTTTTTTGAATTAACAGCCAACAAATCAACATATTATATAAATAAGGATGCCAGTTTTTCTACTTTTATCCGGCAAAAAAAACCTACTAGTTGCTGATAACACATCCTCGACAGCTTGGTTGTTTTGTCATACTATATTTTAGCCTTTGAAAGAGTTATTTTTAGTAGTTTTTGGCTTAAAAAAATATGAAAAATGGCGAATTTTATGAATTTATTTACCACATACCACTTATCTCATCAGTTCTCTTACCTTGACGGAACTGTGTAAAAGAACACAAAATCAATAGTGTGGAGGAGATTCTCATATTCAGTATACACAGTTTGAAGTTTTTCTGGGTAACAATGGATGTCTAAAAAATCAAAACAATTCCAATTAGTAACTAATGATTATCGCAGTTATGTGCCTATCGTCGATAGGAGAAGCACAAAGCTGACGTTTCAAGGCGTTAAGGTGGCTCGACAGTCAAACACTGGTCAGTTTCACAACATCAAAATACACACTCTGTTTACAAGAAAACGAATCATTTTAATATTTTTAAAACCTTTGAACATTAAATTCTGTATCCTTAAAAGCTTAAAATCATCTCTAAAAGTCATGAAGAGATTCAGTGTCCCAAAGACCACCACTCAATAAACCACTTGGAATATTATATCAGTCGCCAACAAAAGAATCTCCATATTGGGTCACAGCGTGGTCGGAAGAGGGGAAGGGAGGGCGCAGTTGTAAGATCTCTGCTTTCCGACCACAAGGTCCCCAGTTCGATCCCAGCTCTGCTAATATCTGAACATTCGTGCGACCTTCTTTCTTTCCTAAAATAACTCAGCTTTCCATCCTTCCGGGGTATGTGAACGAGTACCAGCGTCTGCTGGGAGCTAACCTGCGATGGATTAGTGTCATGTACAGGGGGAGTCCAATACTCTCATCCGTTTAACACTACAGAAATCGGAGATTAGCGCCGGCTGCATGGGCCACTTGGGTTGTAAAGGACTTAGCTTAGCTTTAACTTCATTTTTTGGACATAACATGTACAATAACTTAACTGAGTAATGATCTGTTATGGTGTTCATATAGCCAAGAGATGCTGAAATACTGCATGCCAAAAAAGGCCGAAAATACAATAATAACCCGCTCGAACAAAACCTCAAACAAACAAGAGACTCCTTGTCTGTCAAAAATACACTGAAATAGGTCATAACACAGCTACCTTTGAGAAGCATCGATGGATCATTTGTTTTATTCAAAGATATTAAACAAATTAACTATACTGTAATTCTATTAGCATTTTATGCAAGTACTTTAACTGTTGCTGCTTTTAGTTTTGCTGAGGTTATACAAACCTAGTGTTTCAGTTGACTTTGTTCCAAAGCTTTATTTAAAACTGAACTTTTCCGTTTTTTTTTTAAATTTTAGACTTTTAGTATAGCTTCATTAAGCACCTTGGAGTTAAGTAATAAGATGAAAAAATGTTTTTTGTCTTGGTTAAAACCTACAGTAATTTAATCTGGTATTGTTCCGGCTAACAATATTAATCAGGGGACAAACTAGGCGATTTTTGTTAATCACAAAAATCAGGTGTACGAAATCAGCTTAATGTGGTCCCAACGTTAGGGCTTGAAAAGAGTTAAAGCAATTTGGCTTTTGTGCGGGTTAATAACATTTATAATTTGGAGCTTTTTGTCTTTTTTTTGTTGGCGCTAAAATTTCAACCTCAAATCTGGGATTAAAGATCACGCACAGTGCTCTCTGGTTGCTACGCAATGAATTGTGGTTGAAGGAGAGAGAACAGATGAAACAAAGATTTTTTCTAGATTTTGATAATGAATTGTTGCTCGGTCGCCCCACTTACTTCATTTAAAATCAGAGGTTCCCAATACAAAAAACCCCCCAAAGAGCGCCAAGGCGTTCAGTGCAAAAGACCAAGCACTTACTTAGTGAGAATGAAAGAATATAAAACAAAAAAATTGTTTCTTCCAAAAAATTCCTTTCTCAGGCAAAAAACCTAAGTACAGACAGCACAAATGTGCTAGTAGCTAACTTTATTCCACTAAAATGGGCAATAAGGTCTTGTTTTCACGGAGCACTTTTCACGGGGTTGTACTTCGCTACCAAAGTGGCCTTAGTGCCAATTTTAGTGTCTTTAGATAAGCTATACTAGCATGCACGCATGTGCTATCTATACTTCACGGTAATCATTAAAGCCACATCCCACAAGCATTGCGCTTTCACCATTACTTATTCTGAAATTCGAAATGACGCCGGATAGCTTGTATATCTAAGACAATTCAACTAATCAGTCCGAAAACGTTGTGAATCTATAACCAAGTGACTCGCGAGGAATAACATATTGCCCCATGCAATTTAATCAGTGACAGTTTTGGGTTCCAGATTCCATGATGTGGACTCTGGATCCCAGATACTGGATTCAAGATTCCCCTTCAGTGGATTTCGGATTCCAAACTGAGATCTGTGTTAAGCGATTCCGAATTCCTAGACCAGGATTCCGGATTCCAAAGAGTAGGTTTCATCATTTTACAAGCAATTTTTTGTAGATTCCGGATTCACCGAGCAAATGTTTTCTGGATTCCGGATATCCTTGCATTTTGCGTAACATATACATGTAACCCTTCAACAAGAAAAGAGGTGGCAAGAAGCCTGAAGTATGGGACTATGAATATGGGACGCACCATAGACTTACCAACTAGGCTAACCAAGCGGTTATATAGCGCTATAATAAAACGGGTGTTCATTTAAACCTGTCAGATATATTTAAGTACACCAGTTACTCAATAAGAACTGTTGACTGAGCACAGACCAATTTCTAATTAGAGAGTGTACTTTCACTAATGTTCTTTGGAAAATGGACATCTAAGAAATATTGAAGGCAGCAGTTACTTGTTTTACTATTTCGATTCACAATATTTAAGTAGATTATCGTTTTTGACAAAGAAAATGAACATATTAAATAAATGCTTGCGAGGTGACACATTAATTGTAAATAAAGAAAAATCTGCAAACACTCCACCTTAAGACAAAATTCAAAGCCACTCTCACAAAAAGGTGTCAAATTTTACAAAAAATATATATCTTTATTTATGAAGCAAATCCTGAATTAGATATACAAATAAATGCGGAGATAGGAAATGTGTTATGATATACGGATTGTATCGCACACTCACTGAATGACATTAGTGTATCATGAACGCAATGATCGTATTAACTACATAGCGCAGTCACAAATAAAGTCTCTAGTAATAATACGAACAGGACGATCACTATAATAAATAAGATATACAAATAAATGCGGAGACAGAGAACTCAGAAAAAATCTGAGCTCCAGATGGGAATCGAACCCATAACCTTCCGTACACTAGTCGGACTTTCTAATTTCTATTTTGTGTTATATAAAATTCATATTTCAGCCAATCCCTAAAACTAAACTTTTGCTAATAATCAGTAAAGGGGCTGTTTCATGTACGCTATTTTTGAATTTTTTTAAAATGCCAAATATGTCTTGCCCTCAACTGAATGCTATAGCAACAAAAAATACTAAAACTAAAAAACGTAGATTTTATTAGCTATTTACATCATAGATTATTAGGAACATTTTGTGTATTAGTAAAGCCACAAAGTAACAATTTTAGCAAAAAATTAACCCAAAACAACAAACTCATCATGACACAGCCCCTATTAACATTATGATTGGATAAAAATCCTCAAAATTGTTTCTTCTAAGTGCTCTTGCACAACTATTTTGACAATTTAAGCTGCATTACTTAAACCGCAGGTGCAGAGCTTAAAATATGAAAAATAAAGACTTTTAGTATTCAGCTTGCTCAAAGAAAACTGCCAATTCACTGGCGATTTTAGTGGTTCCTTATACATGTCAAGACAAAGAACTTTAGATAGAATTTCTTTGACTACATTAAAATTTTCAAATGCCCTCAGAACACCTTAGTATACTGTAGTGATGCAACTTTACAACAACCCTAGCAACTACTCATGCCAAAAATTAGTATCTCGAGTTTCTTTGGTTGTCTTCATCTGTAAGTGGAACATAACGGACGCCCATTAGTTTCTTTCTGGAGACAGTACCATCAGTACTTTTGTCAATCTGCTCCAGCCATTGGTCACCATAAGCTGGCCCCACTGGGATAAACAGCCTACCTCCTGGTTTGAGCTGATCAATGAGAGCAGGGGGGACAGGATAGGCAGCAGCTCCAACATGGATAGCATCATATGGACCCCCTGAAAATGAAAAATACTTTAAAATCAACTGATATTTAATCCAGGGATAACTTGAAATCTCTATCAACATCAACAGAGTGAAATCATGAAGGTTGAACTAATCCTCAGACAGAATGAATAAAGTTGCGACATTAACTTTATATTACTACTTGTGTTGATCTCATCAAAGTCAGAAAAAAATGTACATTTATCACTAATTATATAACAATTTTTAAAAAGGTTTGAATCTGATCTAAAAGTTTTAAAAATATTAAAAAGACGTAAAACACGTACTTAAAACTTTAAAACTAAATTTTTGACCTTTATCTGTGACCTTTGTCAGAGTTAAAATGTGCAAAATGTTTCATCAGGCAAAAAGTTTAAGCATTTTGCTTCACAAAGGCTTTGTAGACCAGATAGTCACTGATAGTTATATAAAAACTTCTTTTCAGAATAATTCTTTTAAATCTATAAAATGAAGTGCTGAAAAGTGCGAATTTTTTTAGCTAATTTGCAACTCTTTTTTTGTTGTAGTCTACATTCATGGAATATAGTAGCAGATAAATATAACTATAATTATTATCATTACAATTATATCTGAGTGTACAAACAAAGTTCCAAAAATATCAATTCACGATCATGTCAGTGCTTAATATCATTTTAAATAAACTACTGTACTAGAATGATATGAATAATCATTAAATAAAATTTAGAAAGAATTAAAAAAATATTAATAGTTCAGATCATTTCACAACTAATTTTTTGGCTTATATTGAGAAAAAAAAACATGAATAATTGCTAATAACAAACCTGCAGGATAGCCAAGTCTGCCATCCCCAGTGACAAGTACAACTCTCTTATCTTTCAGCAATTCACCATTTCCCTTCTTGATGTTTTCTTTTGAAAGTTCTACCAGCTCTTTGATATGGTCAATACCAATGACTTGACCTGATTTGCCCACCATTTCTGCCATACAAGCAGTTAGATAACCACTCCCTTGAAAATTGGAAAATATATTAACACTTAAATCAGACTAAAATATAGAAACAAAATATTAAGAATTATACAAATAAATGAAATGCTAAATATTATACTTAATAATATTAAAACATACTTGCCAACCCCTGGTCTTATAAAATCTGGAGATTCATTAAACAAACATAAATTTGTATAAAGGTTCTTATGGGTTCCCTGTGGCTGTTTCCAATAACTGTAATCATGATTAAAATAACGTCACCGTGAAAGTATGATTGTTGTGAAATCTTGGACAAGAAGCACTTTTTTTATTTCTTATTAGTTCAACACATATTATGGACCGTATATGATAGATAAGATACAATCACTTATTTTTGGCATGGGCCCTGTTATACAGCCTGGTTGCCACCTTTGCTTGATTCAGGACTCCTGGTGGGACCTTGTAGTCCCCTTTGGTACAGTTTTGCATTTCCATTTTAATTGTCATAATACTTCCCAGAGTTTCATCTAGGTCAAGGCTTGGTCAGAACGCTGTTTTGTTCTTCTTTATTATCAAAAACACTCGTTCTTTGTCTGCATTTGAGTGTGGATCGTTAAGACTAGAAAAGCGATTTTCAATAGGTTGGTCAATTGAAGAACCATTTCTGCCCATCTGGTCTTAGCATATAACTCAAATGGCTTCAAATCACATCTGGTCTTCACAGAAAATCTTATATTATTATTAGATCAGTGATGCATGTCTGATTTATTCCAACACAAAGGTAAAGAAGAATTATCTTATATGTACTGTCAGATAGTTCAAGAAAGCCATGCAAATTAAACTTACCTTGATTTTTCGTTTTGTAAGGTGCAATATCAATCGGTTGAATGCTTTTCTTTTTTTTGAGTGATCAAGTTTCTGATTATTCCGTGTGCAAAAGGAAGAACTCCGAGTATTTCTTTCTGAAGCGAGTCAAACATCTTTCACAAAAGCAAATGCAAAGAAGTGAATGAAAATTGGCGCAAAAGATGATATAATATAGTACTGAATACGTGATTGGATTAGCCTAAACCAATCGGATAATCGATTAGAACCAACCACGCTTGGCTGCCTCCAACAAGCCAGAACGAGCGCGAGCCCGTAAATCGATCTAATAATGCTGTCTAAGAAATGGTTTATTCATTTTTAATATTGGTAAATAAGCATTACGATGTTTTTACAATAGTCAAAACTCTTGGCAATTATCCGGGAGATTCACGTCTTTATTCGGGAGACCGGATGAAAAGGTCTAAATTCTAGAGACTCCCGGATTATCCGGGAGGGTTGGCAGCTATGCCATATTGTGCGGCATTTGGAGCCAGTTATGCAGCAAATTATGCGGCAAATTATATATTCATCAGTATATATGATTATTTTGATTAGCTGAATGGAATTAAAGGTTTCTTACCTGTGTTCTGCATGTTGGGATGTTAATTTGTAATCTGTCATTTCATCATATTAATCTTTGTTGTCTTAGACTTAGTGTTTTGTAAGTGTATAGAATTTTTGACTCTACAACTTGAAATAATCAGTTGCGTCTAGCTACCACGACCTTTAGCTCAATTAATTATCTTTTATTTGTGTTAACGCTGAATGCATAAATAAACAATAACTTGCTGCGAAATAGTGTTAATCAGGAATAACGATTAAGAAACTTGATTAATAAAAGCTTTTTCACTGATGTTCCGGCCGGCCTGAGACACCTCAAATCTTTGGCGTTTCACCACAGGCAACCCAAGCTCAGTGTGGGTGGTAAAATTAGTAACGACATTTTCAAAATTTTACAAGACTTTGTATGAGAAATTCTAATTTTTGCCTTCGATCGTAAAGAATCGATCAAATTGTAAAATAATTTGGAAACAAACATAAATTGAAGCTTAAAAGTTGTCTGATATTGTTTTTTTCCGCCAGAGAACATTGTTTTGCAGGGACCGCGCAGTGATTTCAAAAGTGGGGGGGCTACGAGACTCTGTCGCGTCCATACTAGGAGGGGGTCCATTTTGGGAGCGATTTACCTGTGTTTCCTGGCTGCAGCACCGAGTTATAGGCGAAGTGTTCAATTGGTTTTAAACCCGTAAAGCTTTCCCAAAATATTTTCTTAAAGCGTGCGGGTATCTCTTCGATGAGTAATATTAAGATTGAGTGAGCTGATTTTTAGGCTAATTAACAATTAGACCTCGAGGACGAATGGACTACGAGTTAATAGCCCATGAGGCCGTAGGCCGAATGGGCTAT
>JAOBBB020081070.1:0-13700 GCA_025331005.2 Zoanthus gigantus
GGTTGTAATCTTGAGACCGGGAGATTCGGTCCAAAATCTGGAGACTCCCGGCTTATCCGGGAGAGTTGACAGCCCTGAGCCATGGAACTTACAGTTTAACTAGTGAAATCACCGGCTCTTTTAGCCATGGAACTTACAGTTTAACTAGTGAAACCACCGGCTCTTTTAGCGATGGAACTTACAGTTTAACTAGTGAAACCAAAAAATGCGCTTGCAAAATAGAATGCACGTGTATCTTTCATTGGTTGAGCAAAACTGTTGGTCATCTCTGCAGCTAGTCAGATTCCGGGCTGAAAATGCGTTTTCAGCCAGCGTAATTTTCATCTGGCTCGCAAAAAGGAGCGTTTTTACAGAAAGCAGTTCGATATTTCGCCTCGCGTATTGTTAATGTGATTCATGTAAACCCAACTCAATTTTCTGATATCATCAGTGAATTTTTAATTTAATTGATACATAAACATTTAAACAGAATTAAAGCCACTTTGTTTGGCCAACTGACTCAAGTTTAGTTGTGAAAACAGTGAACGCGCACAAGTCACCGGATACATTTCTTTTGTTACGTCACAACCCTAATAAAACCAATCTCAGTTTATAACTGTTACTTAAGTTTTGAATGCTATTATAGGTTTTTTAAAGTTTATATAAGTTTTCTATTTAACGCCCTGAAGTATGTTTGGTGGCCGCAGTAAAGTAAAATCTTGCAACTTCGTACATAACGACGAAATATGGTAAGTTTTAGTATAATTCAATTTTATAAATGGATGCTTCGTCGGTGTTTCTACAGAAACAGGTTTACAAACAGTTAAGTTTTACACCGTAGTGAAAAAGAAAATGTATGATGTCAAACTTAATTATTTGTATAACTAATTCAATTTTAATTGAATAATAATTCGATTTTATGTTTTTTACGTCTTAAAACTATACTAAATTTGCGGGTTCAATATAACTGCTAGACTGCGAGCAGTCCCTTTCTTTTCCTCATAATCAGTAGAATTTAGATGTCCGAGCGGTGAAACTGCAAGCAAAAACCGTTTAGAAACTGGTGACTGGTTGTGCAGTTTTGCCGCTGGAACTTCTAAATTCGATTTATTATGAGGAAAAGAAAGGGACTGATCGCAGTCTATATAATTACAAGAATACTATACCGTGTATAAACGACAATAGAAAGTGTCAGAAATTGCAGCAATATTTACACGCACGAAAATATTTTTAAAAGTGCTGCAAAATAAATTTGACCTTGAGCTGACTCTCAGAGATTTTTTAAAAGCCTCACGATTTTTATAAAGCAGATTCTTTAAGTGCAGTGTCTTCACCCGGCCATTAAACAACCGAGGCTAACGACACAACCTTCTTTATTTCTTATAAATACATACGTTCAAAATCGTTCTTTACATGCAGTATAATTTAAATTTCATACCATGAATTTGTTGTACTAAATGCAGATTGTGTTCGTGTTAACGTTTAACTATTTTTATTAAAACATTTTTTATTCTTAAGTGTTCGATAATACTACCATTGTATATCGATTGCTAAAAACCTCAAAGTATTAAAAAGTCCTTAATTTAAAATTCGACTGACAAAAGAAAGGACGCTTGTCAAATTTACTCGCTCTTAGAGGCCGATAGGCGATAACATGAAAGTTTTCCAATTCCGGCGTTGAACTCAGCGCTGTTAACTGGCCTTAAATTTCAGCCCTGGACTTTCAAAACAAAAGCCTTATTACTAATAAGGCTTTTGTTTTGAAAGTCCAGTCAAATGGGCGATTACATGGCAAAATTTTCAACCCAGGGCTGAGTTCAACCCCGGAGTTGAAATTTCACCGCGGCAAGCTCAAGCTGGGTTGAAATTTCAGCTTTGGGTTGAAAGTTTTGTCATGTAATTGCGCATTTAATTTTGTAGCACTTTTGTATTGAAGCCAGGGCTAAAATTTCAGCTTGGATAACAGGTTGAAAAAAAAACTCCATGTAATCGGTCCCTAACAACGTCTAATTTCAAAAAAAATTTTTTTTTAAACAACGTTCACAAAAATCTTTGCAAGTATCGGCCAGCAAGAGAGAGATTCAATCCGAACATGAAAATATGATATGTAACTGATGTACCAAAAACAGTATTTAAATTTACATTTCTTTGAAATAGAAATTGGCGATTTTAAAACAATAATTATGGTAAAGTAGCTCCGAATATGAAACACTTTGTTCCTATAGCTAGGCTTATATCACATTCTGAAATTTAGAGTGAAATGAACTATTCGATGCTGTAAAAACGATGTTCAGCCAAGCATTATTTTCGTTATATTATTCAACGTACAATTCAACTCTGACAGAAGTTTTAATCCACGTTTTCCTCCCAATACGTCTGAACGCAAACACCCCCATGGCTTACGTTTGCCGTTAACGGTTCACGTTTGAACCTCTGCGATAGGAGTTTCAGGTTTGTCAAATTCCTCAGCGAGTTTCGATTCTCACGTATGATCAGTAAATTTATGAAAAATTAATGAGATAATTTTAGCCGATGCTAAAACCAAAGTTTTAGCTACGTTTTAGGCGTGAAGGCAGACATCGATCTCAAAACATCCTGAAAATTCTTTTAAGAAGTTTAAAAGTCTATAAACCGCAAACAGTGGTCTCGGTCTGCGGTTAGCACATCAAACATGAAGTTCTTCATCCTTTCTCAACCGCGGGTATATTCTTAAATTTTCGACATATTTTGCCTCGCGTTATTACAAACGATTCTCATTTAATACGAAGTGTGCATTAAAAATAATTATTCTGCAATATTAAAGGAAAGACCATATAAACATGGAACTTATGTCTCAGAGGAATTGGAGGGACAAGTGGGGTTTCCTAGAAGAGGAGTACAGAAAGGTAAATTGATTCCATTCCTTTAGACAAAAAAATGACGTTTAATGTTTGATAGACAGCACACAAGAAGAAAGAAGTTAATTATTTTTGTGTTATAAAAAAAACATTCGTCGGTGTTAGTAAAATCAAGGATTCAAAGGGACCAGTTGATTGATTTGTTAAATCCAGTTAATTCAACAGTTAGTTTATCCAGTCACTCCATCCATTTATTCTACCCTTTTAGTCCATCTTCAGTCCACTCAGTCAGTCCATCCAGTGAAACCATCTTGTTGGTCCATTCATTTAGACAATCCCGTTGGTCCATCCAGTTAGACCATCCCATTGATCTATCCTGTCATTCCATCCAATTAATCCAACCAGTTAGTTTATCCAGTTAGTCCATCCATTTAAACCATCCAATTGGTTCATCCGGTTATTCCATCCACCAATCTAATCCAGTCCAATCTAGTCAGACCATCCAGTTAATGCAACCAGTTAGTTTATCCAGTCAGTCCGTCCAGTTAGACCATTCCGTTGGTCCATCCATTAAGTGTACCCCGTTAGTCCATCTTCAATCGGTTTACCCAGTCAAACTATCCAATTAGTCCATCCAGTCCACTCAGTCAGACCGTCCAGTCAGACCATCTAGTTAATCCAACCAGTTAATTTATCCTGCCAGACCGTCCCCTTGGTCCATCCATTTAGACCATCCCGAATCCATCCAGTTAGTCCATCCACCCAGTCAAACCATCCACGAATCAGCATGCCTACCACAACCACTGGAAATGTAACAGATTACTAAAGTGTTGATGCTATCGGCGTGAGTATCTCACGCTCCCAATATTTTCTTCCTTTAGCTCACTTACGAGGTTTCTAAAAACTGAACTATTTTCACAGGTGGTCGACACTCTATTTTTTGGTAATTCATTATTAACTGTCTGTGCAAATAAACTATTGTTGTTGTTTTTGAGGCTGGTAAAGATTGTACTAAACAAATTATAGAATAAACACAAATAGAGAGACGTGGGTTTAAGTCCCACTCAGGGCGACAGAAAACAACTTTTTTGGAAAAGTAAGTTTGAACGAAACCTCGCAACACATCGCAATCCGATTGAAAGGGTAAAACACATGACACACGTTAAGCTATAGTTTAAGATAGTCCATTCGGGCTGAAAAACAGCCAATTTAGTACCTCTCAAGGAGCATGAGCATTTTCTTTGATAGATTTATAAACCACGACGGCAGTACGAATTTGCCGTTCAGTTAGAAAAAGAACAAGGGCGTCTTGATCTATAAATTTATCAAAGGCGAGGCTCAAATTTATTTAATATTTTTCTCTGCAAAAACATTTCTTGATAACTTTTAGCCTGATTTCCTGGTTCAGGGCAGCTTTGGTAATAAAATGAAGCCCTGGATACAGGGCTTTAGACAGTTTTGTTACAACTTCTGCACAGTTTCGGGGGTGACCCAGGATTCGACTCAAGGAACCAGTAAAGTTATATCATAAATTTAAAACTATAATTGAAATTAATAAAATTTATTGTTACCTTCATTATCAACTTCTATTTTTCACCTTGTTATCTTTGAAAATAACATATTTTGACTTGAAAATTAGGTCAGTTCAATCTATTTTGTTTGATTTTTTAGTTGGAGGAAAATCTTCTTCGAATTGGGAAAGAACAATCAACAGAAAACGTTGCAATGGAGCCCGAGCCAATCAAAGACCGCCCGCGTGAGGAGATTAACCAACCTTTCCCCGAGACGAGCACACAGATGATTGGCTGGAAAATCACTTCCGATCGAGGTTCATCTCAAGTCCAAAGACACGCACGTGGTAAAAGAGACATCGTTAAAGAGTTTAGATGGCCGAGAGAGGGAATTTAGTCGTTTCACAATTTGTTAATGAAAATGATTGTTCGGATCAGTATTAAATAAAGTCGTGTATCTTAAATTGCTTAATTGTGATTATTTTTTCCTCATCCACAAGTTTGTTTTCATATTCCGTGGGCAGACGAAACCATTGGTAATCTCTTTACATCCGTATTTATGTTTCTGGTGTAATATAGTTAGTGTAATTAATTCTTTTTCTTGTTTTTGTATCAAACTTTTTATCATACAATTTTAAGCTCTTCTGCAAAAAAGCTTTTGTTCTTGTCAACGCTTCCTTTTTCTATAATACTTTGACATTTGAGAAGTTTTTCGCCGTCTTGTTTAAAAGCCGCATACTGAAGGAGACTGGGAATAGCCGTGAATGACGTCATTTTCATCCTAAATTTATCTAAAAAAAATTAAGACAATGAAGGATGAATATTTAAACAATGGCGTTGAATGTTGTCAACTTCTAAATTGTAAAGCTATCAGGCAATGCTTTCTGTTACAAGTTAAGCTCTTCTAATTTGGCACTGACGTCATTAGCGACTATTTCCAGTTTCCTTAGTGACGCGGCCATGAACCAAGATGGAGGAAACTCTCGAATTTCAAAGTAATATTGGACATGCGTAAAATTGTTTGATAAATAGTTTAATACAAAAACAAGAAAAAGGTTTAGTTGCACTTTAAATTTTCTTGACGTCTTTCTATGTGGAACTTAAGTTCTTCATAAGCGACAAACACTGAAATTATTTTAAGCACTTCTTTATTCTGTGAAAATGTAAAGTTTATCTTAAACAAAACGTCTCAACGGAAAACTATTTACATATTAGAATATTTTTAAGATTTAACTATAAACGTTTAAATAATCTTTATACAAATTGGAATCTCTGCACTGGCTAAAAGCTGGCCCACTGGTAGCGGAGAATCTGTTATTCTAACCGCATAGCAGGGTGAATTGATAGAAAGCTAATTGGAAGGTAATGGTGCCCATTTATTTCAGTAGTAATCAGGACTCAAATACTAATTTACTAAAACATAGTTTTTACTTGCGACATAATAAAATAGCAACAAAGCCTCACAAATGACAAAAAATTATTCTGAATGACGGAATTTCCTTTAGTGAAAAAATTGCTAACACACTTACATAGCTCTTGGAAAAAACTGTTTAAGCACGTGGGCATTAGCCCTTCGTCAGAGCAACTGAAAACATCGAGTATTTGGTCTGACGAGGGGCTAACGCTCGAAACGCCAGCTTTTTACTCTACTTACGGAGAGGAATAAAAAAATATATCAATTTTGAGTACTTGCACTTCAACATCTCCACCAAAATCAACATGCCGCCATTTGGAAAATTGTATTAGAAGACTAGGTTTAATTAGTTTAGACACGCTAATTATTGTTTTGTCTTTAGCTTAAAGGTTGTTCACAATTAGGTTTTTTTTCCCTTAACAACCAAAGCATAACATTAGAATAGCATAAATATTACAACAAAGAGAAACACTTTTTCCTGAATACGTTTTGTCCTTGTCGCCGGGGTATTTTAAGTCATATTGGTCGTGTCGTTGCAGGGCCGTGGTAAGCCTTGGAAAACTGGGGGGCACAACCGAGCGCCAAGGCACGGACCTTCTTGCTGGGGAATGCGGGGGAAACGTACCCTGGAAAATCTTGAAAATTAGTTTGTTTAAAAACGTATTTTCTTGCTTTCAAACGCCATTTTAAACAAATTAAGAGCGTCTAAAACTAGTAAAATATTTCCCATTTTTCTCAGATTTTCGGTGAAGCAGTAGTAACCACAAAAGTTTGGGTAAAATTGTTTAGCTCTCTCCCCTTGCTACGGCCCAGCGATGTGTCATGATGCCACAAGTGTTTTAAAAGAAGGGGGAGCCTGGCTCTCAGAGGAGAGGGTCATCATTACAATTTTTACAAAATGGGGAGGGCCGGGCCTTTTTGAAGCTGAAACTCGGGGAGGGTCACAGACTCTTGACAACGAAAAGTTTACTACATGCGACTTCATAAAATCGTTGCAAAAGCACATTTTCTTACAAGCAAAACAACATGCACGCGGCTCATAAACCTGGTTTTTAGCAAGACTTCCGACCAATAACTTTCACGTCCGGTTATTTTTGTTTTGAATAACCTGGGAGGGCCACGTAATTTTGTGTACGTCTTGATGAAGGGTCATGCATAAATCGATTCCAGAAAGGGGAAAGGACACAACTTATTTTGCAAAACTATTCTCAAAAGCCCCTGCTCACCTACCCTCCCCTAAAAAACGCAACTTCCCATTACCTGGCTTACTAGACTTGGTTCGTAATCTAGAAGGTTGTAATCTAAAAGGTTGTTATCTAGAAGGGTTTTTGGTTTCATTAGGGACCTTAAGCAACGAGGACGGGAACGCGAACGGCGACGGCTCAGAAAAATCACATTTCTGATTCGCTCTCTACTTCTTGGTGAAGGTCATTAGGGTTTTGTTCCTTTTTCTTAAGCTTTGTGAATAAAAAAATGATGGAATGTTTCTCTATGAAGCTAAACAAATACTGAGAAAGTTTTTGCTGTTACGTCCTTGTACTCTCGACAACTTTAAAAAAGGTCTTTTCACGTTGTAATTTTAGCGACAACTCCGTGCAGGTGTTCAACTCTGTGCATTCCAACGTGCAGTTATTGTATTTACTATTGTTCTTTGCCGTCGTCGTCGGCGTCGAAGTCCTCATTGCTTAAGGTCCCTATTAATGGAGCATTTACAACTGAAGATATTTTAAGTTGGTTAAGCGCGCGATGAAGTTAGTTGATGTTTCATGTGGCGAAGACCATAATAAGGGTAAAAATTTGACTTCACAATGTTAAAAGCCAAAAACAAGTAAAATATTTAAAGTTTATAAATTAATCGCGAGTTTCTTGTATATATAAAATGTCTTTATCTTTCTAATGGTGATAACAAAAAGCCAATTCGAATACGATTTTTTCACGGTGTAATTTGCGTTTAAGTTTTGAAAAATTACTTCCGGTTTCACCTTGACCGAGCAATGGGAGGCTGGCAACTAGCATATTATTTTCTGGTGCGTGACGTCAAAAGGAGAATTTAGTAGTGAGAGACCGGTCCTGTTTTTATATATCTGTTCCATTTTCTTGTAAAATATGGTAGCGAGGTGTAGCTACGTACATTAAACAGATATATAGAAACACGATCGGACTCTCACTACTAAATTCTGCTTTTAACATCATGGACCAGAAATTATTATGGTAATTACCAGGATTTGAATAACTGTGAGTCCTTTTTTCCAGCGAAAGCTGACTCAGATTTCCACACTTACGAAGTCGTTAAACAGAATACCAGCGTCTGCTGAGAGACAACCTTCGATGGATAAGTGCCCCATCCAGTGGTAATCGAAGACTTTCATTTGCTTAACACTATTCTTGGTATACAATCACTAGCGACACAAAAGGCAATAGACATAGCGGTCATGTTGGTGTCCCAAACAAAAGAAATAATCAAAATTATTTAATTTGAGAGTACACCAATATGGCGGCCATGACGTCAGGTAACAACCGGCAATGGAAACCGAAAATAAGCGTCAGCTCCAAGGTCCATTTGGCTCATAAAGGATCTAGCCGTGTCTTCTTACGATATGGTGATGATGAAGGCGCTCGCAATTTAAAAATAGACTTTTCAGAAAGCATAAATTTGTATGTAGAAAGCAGCGACAAGGAGAGGAGAAGGAAAGGAAAGTTAGACGACCTCAAGCTAATAATATACTTACTATGACAGCTTCTGTCCCAACTTGTATTCCAAGAGCCCTTTGGAACGGACCTGATAATTTGATCAACTGATACCTGAAGAAAACAAACATAGCTGCAAGTAAATTATGACCAATCGCAAGAGCTCTAACTGGCTAGAATATTTAAAAACACTTATGTAACAAGAAGTTTTACGAGTTAACAGACTAAAACATTTAATCAAGAATCAATAAATACAAACATCCTTATGAGCTTTGTACATGAGCTTTGGATCATGCGGTAAAAGTGGTGTATTCTTTTTTAAAACACAAGGAATTCAAATGATTTATATTGACGTCACGTTTTCTATTCTTTATAACCTAACGCAAGGGGTGAACGTTTTGAAATACCTCTTTTCCCTCATCCACGCAGGATAACCGTGTAAAAATAGTGTTTCTGAAATTATTGTTCTACGAGTTTGAGATATTGCACTTTAAGGCATTTGAAACTAAGTTGTCAAGTATAGACAGCTGCAAACGTGTTAGTAACTAACTTGAAGCCCTTCAAATGGCCACTAAGACCACAACGTAACCTAACCCCTTAAATCTACCATAAATAATAGCGGGGCTTATAAAGATCTGTTCCCTTCTTCTGTCTTAATTCAACAGTTAACTCCATATTTTTAACTTGAACTGTTTACTTTGTATAAAATTTGTAAGCCCGGGCCTACAGGCTAATGGCTGGTTATGCTATTGCTAAAGGTAAATGTTACTTTCTCCGTGATGCTCAAGCATGTCTGCTAGAATAACATGATCGCATTGACATGAAAATTGTACATCTCTCATTGAAAGTAAACTACGGAAGCAGTGCCCTTGACTTAATGTCTCGGTTATAAATTAAGTTGGATAGTACGTGCGTTCTGATTGGTCAACAAAACTCCTTGCGAAATCTCCATCAATCAAGTTCAGATAGCTCAAGTTTTGGCGAGTAACTAAGATTACAGTTTTTTGTAACGGTATTCTATTCATATGTTTGTATTTTTTCATTGATAATTGCATGACTGAACTGTGCGCGACTTAAGCACTAACATGTGCTACAACTTCATACAAGCTTGCACAAATTCAGTCACCATCACCTGTCAATTCTTAAACACACTTTTAATCACTGATTCAATTATAACGTCCACTAAAAGTGCAATAATAGGGCGGCCTGGTTGGCCCAGTTTGCAAGATCTCTGCATTCTAGTCCCAAGATCCTGAGTTCGATCCTTGGCTCGGTTGAGATTTGGTCATTTGTGCGACCTACGTTTTCGCAAAAGCAGATTCAGCTTTCGATCCTTACGAGGTCAGTAGATGAGTACCAGCATCTGCTGGGAGTTAACATGCGATGGATTAGTGTCCCGTCCTGAAGGTGTCACAAACTCTCATTTGCATAATTTATCTACGGAAACCGAAGATAAGCGCCGGCCCCACGGGGGGGCCACCAGTCTCGGAAAAGGATTTAGCTTAAAAATGCTATATCACAAATCATGATAAAAATACCTTTTCAAGTCACTCCTATGAAGGGCCGCTTCTATATCAATGTCGTTACTATCAAAATCAACGATAATAACATTGAAATGTGGATCCCTTGTCATTCGGTAGATCTGCAAAATTAATGCATTGTTAAAAACTAGTTTCAATATATATGAAACAAATTTCGCCCGACTCGGTAGGTCAAGATGACAAAAATGTTGTTAAAAGCAACATAAAATCGACTATATGAATTGGAATATTTCTTTTCATATATATGTTGGCATATATCCTCCATTATCTATTTCCTTTTAGAAAATCGCTGTTCATGATCAAAAGGATACCTTGCCGAGTATAATGAGAAGTGTTATTACCGGCTTACCTCAGACATATCTTCAATGAAGTACTGGACCCATTTGCCTTGGTTCTTCACTACGAAACAAAATAAACACTTACGATGACTTCACAAGTGTACATATTTGGTTCTAAAGCGTAAATATTTATAAATATTAAGAATCAGGCGACGGTAATAGAAAAGACCACCTTTTGAAATAAACAAGCTGTAATGATAACTTGATGTCAGACTCGATAAACTGTATGTTTGCGGTAAAACACTACTGTTCATACATTACAATAATGTAACTTATAAATACTTCTAACAAGATAAAACGAAAAAATGCTATTACTGCCTAAAATTGTAGTAAGATGGTAAAACTTTAAAAAACTTTAAAACCCTATAAGATATAAAAATCTAGAATCTTAGCTTTTGCTGTTCTACGGCATCATCATCAGAGATACGACAAAAGCCGACAAATATAATGGTATATATGACGACAGATGGGTCCCCAGGCTGTAAAACAGTATGTAATGAACAAAAGTACGGAAGACAAAGGGAAGGCGTAGGAACGTGGAAACAATGTAAATTAAGCAAAAGCAAAACAAAAAAAACATAACATAACAAATAAACGCAAGTAAAGAAATGGGCGAATAAACTAAATGAACTAAAAATATTTCACTAAGTCCCGTAAAGAAACATTTGTTTTGACAAGGAAAGTTTTAAATACTCTCATTAGGCTGAAATTGTTTGTATGAACTGTAAATGATTTGACTTTTTTTGCATAGTTTTTCTTTATTTTCTTCACTTACCTATTCTGTATTGTACTGGTTCGTTGGTTGTGCTGGAAGTTTCGGCAACAGTAGTGCCCTCCTCATGCAGGTCATATTTTTTTGCATAAATATACACGTTTGAAGCCGCTACTTTTGGCGCGCGCATAAATTCACTTTGGTACCCTGGGGTGTTTATATTTTGTTGAGGTGCGGTCGCTAAACGACTGTTGGTGTCTCTCAGCAACATCCAGTGCAGATCGTCCGAAGAAAAAAAATGCTGTAATTTTTGGGTGAAGATCGTCCTTTTGAGCGGGATTTTACAAACGATCGGCAAGTGGTTTAAGATCGCAAGTGGTTTGTAGAGCATTTATTCACGGAAATGCCTGCATTTTTTTAGTCCATTTCGCCTGTATTACAAAAATTACGTACCGTATCTAGCATGGTGACGGGTTCAATTCAAAGCTGCCAACCTTCCTTGACTTCGTTTTAGAAAAAGAAACAGCGATCGAAAAAAAAAAATTCTAAAGCACATACAATCGCACCCAAAAGGACAAACACAAGGTGAAATCAAGGTAAGTATTTTTCCCCCAGTATATCCATTCTTAAAATTCTGACTAAATGTTATAAGACTTAAGATTTAAGATTTTAATGTTAAACAAACTACCAGCTTGAGATACATGTGCATAGCTCAGTTGGTTAGAACGCTTCATTTGTATCGCAAAGATCTTGGGTTCGAATTTCGTTTTGGGTTCATAAACGCGGCGATCATTCACAACATTATACACACACTATTCAAACTCATTTGACTGGAGTTAAAACGCATTACTTACAATCTAAATAACAGATCAAAAGACTTTACCTGGTACAATAACATGAACTGTGGAGTGTGGATTGAGGACAAATCCTTTTGGAAGACAAAAGCTTGTTTCTCCAATTTTTTGGTAAATAAATTGTGACAAACGTACAGGATTTTCTGCAATGAAGTAAATATTTAGAGGATATTATACTGTGAAGTCAACCTCGTTCCCAGGTTTTCTCCACTGGCTTCTTGGTTTTGGCCCAAACCCAGAAGCCAAGGAAGAAGCCCTGGGAACGAGTTTGACGGTGGCGCGAATATATGAATTTTAATTTCGAATCGTGAAAACAATGATTTACGAATGAGCGAATAAAATGTTGTTTTTATTACAAGAAAATAAAATTCATATCTTCAAGCCAACGTGTAATGCTCTTTTTATTATATGAACAAACTGTGGCAAACTAAAACAAAAGCGTAAATTAATTTTAGTTTCATTTCAATGCAAACTTAGCAACATTCCTTACAAGAAAAGGTTACACAACACTAAGAACTGGATAAAACTACAGACAAATGTTTTTATTTTTTTGAAAATATTAGCAAATCGTCGTCTGAAACTTTTAGGAAAACTCGAGGAGCCGCCATGTTTTTGCAGAAACAAGCGACAAGAAACTGGCGGGAAAATGTTTTTAGGACGCGCGCGCACATCCGGGACTTTGTTGCATAACTTTTTCATATCTTCACTAGTGAAAATATGAAAAAATACGATATGACCTATAGTTTCCGGTAAGACACCATTTTCCACATAATAATGAAACTCATAAATACTTCTAACAAGACCCAAATAAGTTACCAATGGCTTCAAAGTTGAATTCGTGAAATCAACATTTTAATATTCTTTTGTCTACAGTTAATCCCCACTAGCCTCGTCTTTGAGGCTAGTGGGTAATTGAAAAAAAAATTGAGCGTTAGTTTCAGTCTTAATACTAAGAGTCCGAACACCATCTTAATTGCTGTCTGCGTTCTTGTTCATAGACAAGTATGTCTTTTAGACATGAACTGCTGATTTCTGTTTTCTGTTGCTCTTTTATTTTTCAAACTGGACAATGGTACAATTCATTTAAAATTTTTAGGGTCCATAATCATTATAATCGTCCTCATCTTTGTCACCAACATCACCAAAATCTTCATTATCACCATCATCGTCATTATCATCATCACCATCATCATCATTATGGTCGTCATCTCTGTCACCAACATCATCATCATCATCATCATCTTCATTATGGTCGTCATCTCTGTCATTAATATCATCATCGTCGTCATTCTCAGCGTCATAATTATCACAATAGTCGTCATTTTTGTCACAATCATTATAATCGTCATCATCATCATACAACTATGCCTATGCAAAAGCTGTTCAACAAACGAACTTACCTTGTCCTTTAACGTTAAGTTCCTGTGAAAAAAAAATACAAAATTTTTATATGAAAGCAATTTTAAAAATCAGTATAACAACTGGAAAAAAAATTACGAATATCGATAAAAGGAAAAATGTTTTTTTCAGTAGTTGCGCGTATGACTCCTTCAAATACAATTTTTTTTTTATAAAAACGAAGAAGCTGAAGAAAGGCCATTTCATTTTGCGACTGTTTATGTTAGTTATGATTAACTTCACGTTACCGAACTTGGACAATACACACCGTCAAAACGTCATTTATGCATGATTATTTTCGTTTTTTGTCTGGGTTCTCCGTTGTATATTTCCTCAGACAACCATCCTCTTAGGCCCTGTTTATATGGAGCAGAGTTGACCCGGGTAGAAGGGTCACTCGCCTAACCAAGTTACCCTGACGGAGCTAA
>JAOBBB020081155.1:0-13699 GCA_025331005.2 Zoanthus gigantus
CAAAATTCTTCTAACTCAAATACTTCTTTCAACTCCTTCACTATCCACCAAAATTTAGGGTAGAGAGTGGCCTTAAGTAAAGAACGAGGCGAAAGCCGAGTTCATTATTAACAATTTCGAGTTCATTGTGTCGCCAGCAAGTGGGTGAATTTTTAAACAAACCACAAACTGAAAGTAACAAATCCTTTTAATATGCAATCTGAGTTCACTACATTGCAAGGCGCGCCTTAACAACTTAACGAACTTCTGTTCAAGCAAGAGTTTGAAATACAAAAATCTTTAAAATAAATAAGTACATAATTAAAATGGCATATTAAGTTCAAATAGAATAAAATAGAAATCACAAAAAGCTGTACATGAAGAAGATTAAAAAAATAGAATTTTTAAATATTAACGAGAAAAAGATAATTTTAAGAAGAAAGTAGCGAAGAAATCAGTGCAATTTGTCAGGTCAATGTTTTAATAAAACAATAGATGAACTCAAACACTATTTGAAGTGTTTCCACACGTCGTCGTCCCCGATTAAGTATCGACCAAAAATCGCTATCATATGAAGTGATCTTGTTTTAAAAAAAGTCAGGAATCTGCATATTTTCGCCACCCGATAAAGCAAACTAATTTTAATGAATGTAAATCTGGTCGTATTCAGTAAATCTGGCAAATGGTTGAATTTCATTTTAAAAAATTACACAAAAGAACCACTCAAAAATGTCGCAAACTGCTCCACAAGAAATTCAGACTTCAAACTTGTTTAAAAGGCGAGAAAACTTCTGGAGGTGCGTCAAAAAACCCGCCGAATCTTTTGCGTGTATGCTCTGATAAATGACAACTTTCGATGGAGTAAAAACTCAATAAAAATCAAATATTTGATTCATATATTCAAAGGTTTGAATTTATTGCAGACTCGAAATAGAATTCGAATTTCTCTTTCGCTGGAGTAAAAGCTCATTAAAAATCAAATATTTGATTCATATATTCAGAGGTTTGAATTGACTGAAGACTCGACATAGAATTTCGAATTTCTCTTTCGCTGGAGTAGAAGCTCATTAAAAATCAAATATTTGATTTATATATTCAGAGGTTTGAATTGACTGAAGACTCGAAATAGAATTTCGAATTTCTCTTTCGCTGGAGTAAAAGCTCATTAAAAATCAAATATTTGATTCATATATTCAGAGGTCTGAATTGACTGAAGACTCGAAATAGAATTTCGAGTTTCTCTTTCGCTGGAGTAAAAGCTCATTAAAAATCAAATATTTGATTCATATATTCAGAGGTTTGAATTTATTGAAGATTTGGCAATTTTCAAGCCATGGGTTTGAACCAAGAAACAAAGGTTTTAATTTATTACCGTCGGTCGTACCGGTTAGTGACAGATAAACCGAAATCTCGTGATAGATTTTGACCAATTGCTATTTGCAATTGCTTACTTCTTTTGGCTCCACCAAAAGCGTTTGCATTATTATAAAGACATTCGTATTTTCGAATTTTTTACTGTATTTAAACTAAAACGAGAATTCTCACAATATTCTTTCGTTGGAATAAGGCCTGAAAAATGCATTATCTTTTTTGACCCAACATTGCCTGGGAATGGCGTCATAACCCAGTACCTCTAATGAGGGGTCATTAGCCAGTCATTAAATTCGAAATACGAATGTCTTTATTATGCAAACACTTTTGATTGGGCCAAAAAAAAAAGTTAGTGTTAATGGCACTTAAAGGCACATCTTACAATTAACATAAAGCAAAACTAGACAACAAAAAACACATTTCTATACAATAGATACAATTCAGTACCAACTATATATACTGTGAATCTCACAGCAAACAGTGCAACACAATAGTATATATACACTACAGTATGACATAGTACAAGTCAATTCAGATTAACTCTACATAATGCTCAAAAGGAAAAAAAATCCTGGAATGACGTCATAATCCAGTTCCCAGAAACACTGCCGTGAACTAAAATGGCCCCAAAATATTGTTACTTTGAGTCAAGGCAGAGACAAGGAAAATAGTTTGACTAAAATCATAAATTTTGTTCGCTTTAGTATTTCAACTATATGTGATATAATTTTAGCCAAATAAGTGGCTCTTTAAATTGTATCAACCAACATTGCATCACTGACACTAGTATATACCACACAAGTGAATAGTACTTTTTGCGCACGCTGATTGGTTAGCTCGGAGGTGATTAGCTAAGTACTATTCACCTCCGAGCAGCAGAAGAAAAACAAAATGGCTTCCCGTTTCGCTTTGGTTTCAAAATGTCACAAATAAAGTTACTCTTTGGTCCGCTAGTTATTCAGCTAGTGTGGTATATACTAAAACAATGTCTTTAAAAGTGGTGGATATTTACCGCTTCGCGGCTCAGTAAATATCTACCATTATTCACTTCCACTTTGTTAAATATAACTGTTAAATACTGAAATCATTGTACAAGTGTACCTCTGCTTAGCAAGCAGCCACCCTTACACTGCATTAATTGGTTACAGAAATGCTCAAAAGAGGTTCAACTGCATTTATGGTTGACTCAACTCAAAAATAATCTTATGAGTTTACAGTATCAGCTATTATTGGAGATTATAACATGTGACAAAAATTAGCTTGATTTTGTTTTTCTTTGTTGTATTCTTGAGTGCACAACGTGAAGAAAACGGGATTCCAAAACAACAACGTAGTTTATTCACAAGAAACTGCAGAAAATAACAGCAGATTGGGAGCTCAACGTACACAATTTGTCAACTGGCCAAAATCCTATTACTTATACTTTTTCTTCCTTTTAAGTCAAGAACTCTATTTGCTCAGATATATATACTTAGCGCGACTAACTCCACTAGAATATTCTGCAGGTTAGTATAGTGATTCAACGTTCTATTAATAAAATGTTTACATATGTCTGGAGAGTTCTAGAAATATCAAACCATTTTTCTATAGGAAAACTCTAGCAAACTACAGAAAGTTCTAGCACCGTCCGGTTAGTGCTTGTTTCTGAAAGTACTTTCTAGAAGCTATCTTTCCTGTGGCTACTGCCACAACACTTTTGTCAAGACGGAGAGATTTAGAAGCTTTATCAAAAGTTTTCAGAAGTAGTAGCAGGCTTGCAAGGTTTCCGTAGGAAGTGGAGTCTACAATCCTATCAGTAAATGGTTACCTTCATTAAGTGATCCACTCTCGCAAGTAGCTGTGTGTTAATCGACAGTCGACAGTACAACTTGTCGCCAGGCTGAGCTATCAATCTTTGGGCAAACTCTCTCTGAAACATTAAAACTGCACACCTGTTTATAAAAATGAAACAACTTTAGCTAACGATCAGGTACCAAAATCAAAATAGCTATAATTTGAGTATAAAGTTATTAAGGTTGTGAAAAATTTTTAAAAGTTGTATAAAAAATCAAACGTTTTCAACTTAAAAGTCATCATCTGGGTTCTATTTGCCGCGTAAATTCAAAACTTTATACTCTTAAGTTATTCCCATTGGGAACAGGAAAATTGGATGGGCTTGAAGCTTTTTGTTCAATGATGGATTCTTTGCTGCTATCATTAACGCTTCCATAATCTTTCTTTTCCCCATTGTCGTGCTGGTGTTATTACACGCCATGTGAAAGAATCAGTTGGGATTGATTTAGGTGTCTTGCAGGTTCGGACAATTTGGTTTTGTTTTGGTGCTCATTGATTCGAACGCTAAAATTTCGTTGAGTTTCGCAAATTGCACTGTCCTTCGTAAACAGGATGGGATTTGTGGTAGTTCTGATCTTTTAACTTAAACATAGACTTTATTTTTCGTGTTTGCCAAATGATTTCTATTTTGTATCTATGTTGTGTAAAACAGTTAAGCCTATGTAAAAAAAACCCGAGCTAGCTTTTTCATTTCGTTTGCAATATGGTAATTTGACAGTTTTACGTTCCTCAAACAAAATTGTGGAATGAGTGCATGGTTCTTCTTGTGAGATTCTATCTTAGAAAGACTGTCGAATCGTTGAGTTACCAAAGTTCCATGGGTAGCCTGATTTAATAAACTTGGTTTGTATATTCTAATATCTTTTTGTACTGTAGGTCTGTTGATATTCTCTTTGCACGATGTAAGGCACCTGGGCCCTTGTGTTGCATTTCTTTTCCATTTTTGGAGGATCCGTGAAGACCAGTGAGTCGGTATTTTTCCTGGTTTATTGTATACTGATCTTTCAAACTCTCTATTGCTGTACCTGAACTTTGTATCAAGGAAATGGCTAGGGTTCTCTTCTACTGTAAACTTGATATTTGGTTGGTAAGTGTTTAGTGTCTCTAGTAGCTCATATTCGGTGTCTTTCTTTCTTTTGGAAATGCAGTCATCAACATATATGAAGTAAAGAGATGGGGGCTGTGGGTTTCACTATTTGTTCCTCGAGTTTATTCATAAAGATATTGGCTATGACTGGCGATAATGGATTTACCATTCCACATCCATCAATTTGTTTGTAAAGGTGGTTGTTGAAGCTAAAGACTGTTCCTTGTGTAACTTTGAGGAGCAAATGAGTTTGCCAAACTCAGTAATGAAAAGTCTACGCTTTTGCCTCAACCATAGCTTTGTCGACAAAACCGCTTCCTCAAAGTCAACTTAGCAACAGAGTTTGAATCTTTGTACCAGCAAGTTAGATTAATGTCCCATCAAACCAACAAGAAGATTTCAAGCTCTTCTTACGCAACAACTGTAACTTTTTAACCAAAAATGTATAGAGAGCCGGTGATAATACATGGAAAACCCTTCAAGAAATCACCCAAGATCCAGAGATCACCGTTGGTAAGGTACCAGTCTATCTTGCAGGAGGTTCGGGTTCAATTCCCTGCCGGACCAACACTCAGAATCTTAAAATAATTGAAGAGAAGATGCTGCCTTTGCTCTAACATCTGCACATGGTTAGACTTTCATGTCTTCTCAGATAAGGACAAACTGTAGACCCAGTCTTTCGACACTCTTTAGTAATAAAAATGTAAATTCTACACCGTAAAAAAGAGAGAATACTTACTGACGTTTCGGACGTTAGTCCTTCGTCGGAGTAACTCCGACTTTCTTTAGAAACACCGAGGCAGCTTAAACTAGTTTACCGCTAGTTAGTTTTCTATTTTACAACCAAAAATAAGTGACCCCCTCTCTATAACAGTCTAATATTTTAACAGTCTAAAATTGGATAAAAATTATGTGATCCCCCTGATTCCACCTCCCACCCCTTGTTAAATTATGTCCAGTCCCTAATCAGTCTAACTTGATCTAAAAACTCTTTGCTTGATAATTGTTTTTTTTTTTCATTCTAAGTTCTCGTACACTTGCCACATTTTTGCGCAAAAAAACCTTAATTATAGTTAATAATTGCTAATTTTCCTATAAATTTAAATTCATTTTAAAACTATTTTCAACTAAAACTGGGTTTTTAATATTTTGGATAGGGCAAAAAAATGCTTTTTCGATTTTGCATTTATAAACTTTTAGTTTGGGAGTTAGAACAGAGCAATCATTCAAATTTTTCACTTTTTTAAAAAACGTTGAGCGTCTTGCATATTACCAAAGAATATGGGAACTAAGAACATTTTTACTGCTTCACCAAACAACACTATATCGAGAGATTAAGTTAACGTCGCGAAATTCAGTGAAAACTAAAATTTCTCGATAAAATTCAATGTCACGTGGAAGCAGAAACCCTTCTAACGGGGCTCAATATAAAACGGAAGATGAATCACAAGAAAATAGGAACTACGAGTCTACAGACTTCGTTTGCTCTGACACTGATGCAGACTGCGACACCAACAAAGAGGACTATACCTTCCACGAACTGATTGCTGAAAAAACTTGACTAGAAAACTAAGGGAAAAAGCGTGAAGACGATCGTGAAAGGATGAAAGATTTGCAGTTGCTTCCATTTGACATTGAAACTCATCAAGTAATTTTTGTTTTTCACTGAAAAACGATGTTTTCTTTCGCGACTAGCGCGCAATTTCTATATTATTGTTTATTATTTTCTCAACAAAATATATCGTTTTTGATTCAGGATTGGATACTAGAGAATACATAAACAGGTTATAGAGTGCATTTCAATACGGAAGTTGCTATGGAAACACCCGCAAGCACCAAATTTGAAAACAAAAACAAAATGGTTGACAGTCATTTCAAACCAAAGCGATGTTGAGCAACTAAAGGAAAATTCTAAAAACCACAATGCTTTGAATGCAACAAAAATCATGTTCAAAGTTTGGAAAACTTGGGCGACAGAACGGAAAGTTAACCAGAATATTGCAGAAAACGAGCTTTTTTTGGTCTATCCAAATCAGTAAAAACCATTTTGATGAGGCGATTCACTGATTGTTTAATAAAAAACGAAATGGATTTTTTCAAGGCAAGTAAATAAAACGTTTCAATTTTTAAATAGTGCCACAAAGAACATTAATTTTCATGACGAAAGCTTCTCACAGAAAATCTGTAATCGTATTCTAAAGCTGTTTTGCCGCTGAAGCAAATCACTTATAAAGAATTTCAACCACTACTGTGCGATAGGAGGAAAATAGGACAGTACCAATCCCATGCCTCATATCACAGAAAGGCGGGAAAATTTCCCGCCAATACACAGCTTGTGCGTACGCATAACATGCACAAAATGGTGGGAAAATTTCCCGCCTCTATTACACAGCTTGTGCGCTGTTTTTTTTTTCTCATTATATAATTGGCCACCGCATGTGTGTATTTGTAAAGAAACCCCACGCAATAGTCGCTAACCCTTAAATATTGCATAAATTTCTACATACCAGTATAATTATCTTTAAAATCCAATTTACACGGACAGGCAAAAATGATTTTCCATTTTACCAAGTAAAAGATATTTTCACGAAACATGAACTAATACAACACATTAACCCTGTACTAGTAAATTATCCCAAATATAATCCGTAGTTTTATGTTAATAAAGACCTTATGCAACGAGAATGTAAACGCCAAAGTCGACAGCTTAGAAAAATAACACATTTTTGGTTAGTTCTCTACTTCTTTGTGCGGGCCATTTGGGTTCAGTTTGTTCTCTCAGCCTTAAAATTTGTAAGCATTAAACAGTTAAATTTTTCCCATGTAGCTAAACAGCTACTGGGAACGATAAAAATTGTTAATACGTCCTTGTAGTTTCAAGAACTCTAAAAAAGATTTTTTCAAGTTCTGACTTTAGCAAAAACTCCGCGCAGCTGCTCAACTCGATGCATTCCAACGTACAGTTATTATATTTACTAATGTTCTTTGCCTTCGTTGTCGGCGTCGCCGTCCTCGTTGCTAAAGGTCCCTAGTAGATTGAAGGACTTTGCTTTTGACCATTACATTATAACTGATAAACACCCTATTTTCTTATAATCAAATATCCTATTTTGTACGAATGTTGTAAGGAGATACTGTATGGGTCAGATATAATTTAGAGCAGAATAGAAAACGATTGAATGCATAATAAAACAGAACCGAAACTTAAAATTTTAAGCTGTTTCAATCTCACTGCATGTTCTTGACTTGTAGTTCTGGGCAAATCTCCACAAGTAGTAACTCAAGCAATTCGAAAAGAAGAATTCTGTTGAAAGAAAAAGCACAATTTCATACGTATACATTCTATGATAAAAGGTATGCCGGGTTAAACGGTAAACATTGTTAGTAAACTGAATCACAGCCTATCTCGGACAACGACATTAACACATCTTTCAAATCAGTCTTAAATAAATAAACATAAAAGTGTTGGGCAAAACTTAAAAATCGAAATCAGTTTGATGTTGAAAATATCCTTCTCCACCGAACTAGCTTTTCAATGTAAAACAAAAAAGTTTTCGGACTCCACTATTCCTTAATCAGGCATCAATGAGAACTGTTTTATGCGCTGTTTAACTTTCAAAACTAGGTCGGTGAAGAAGAAGAATATTATTGCAGTTTAAAGTTAGAATTTTCAAGTGTTAATTTAAATTAAACAACTTGATAAAATTTCAAGTAATACACTGTGATAAAAATACTTTATTTAACGTCAATGGCAAAAGAAGTATTTGCCAATTCTTCCTTACCAGGGGCTAATGTTTAATTGCTCGACAGCTCAGATCTTGGCATGAAAGAAAAATTTGCAGAGGGAGGAAAACCGGAGTACCCGAAGAAAAACCCTCGGGATGAGATTGAGATCGACAAATGTCAGCCCACGTGCGAAGCCCAGGACTCGATCCCGGATCGTAGAGGTGGGAGGCGCGATTGATGAATACTTCGCCAACCTGACTACCCAAAGATTTAAAGGCTGGCATTTCGGACTGTAGTACTTCGTCGGAGTGAATATCTATAGAAATACCGACGAAGCATCCCATTTATTAAATTAAACGGGTATTTCAAAATGAAAGAATTGTCTTACTGTAGAAATTCCCACTGCGTTTTTAATTACGTTTTCCACAATTATATGTTGATTTAGAAACAAAACGCTTACATAGCGTTTACACGGACTTTCTTTCAGAACGGCGCATAATTTAGTTGTTGTTTTACTATCCTACATGATTTGATGATCGTATTTGTAAATTTTGCCAAATTCGCAAGTAAACAGATGTGTATAAAAACAGCTGCAAAGAGTTCAAAAGAATTATAATCAATAAGACGTTTTAAAATCGTACACTGGGTTGCCTGCTTTTAAACACAGAATCTACAGTATAACGTTAACTGAGATGATATAGCATGAAAGCGGAATTCCTATAAGGAATTTAACGCCCTCCGAAATCAGTGTAAGCAAGCGCGAGCATTCGACTTCCCGTCAATCCTTTACTGATTATTGTTTACAATTGATGATTGTGAAACTACGAAGTGCGTTTTGGCAAATCGTTTGCCTGATTCCAAACCAGTTATTAAAAAAAAGTTTGAAACAAACAAAATATTTATAACTTTGAATAATAATGTGTGCTATTTGAAGTAAATAAATGAATTTCAGAAACTATCGCAATCGACACATTTTAAAGTTACTGTATACATATTCGAACAGCGCTTGTTATTTTGCAGTTTTTTTTTTCTCAAAGCAGTGATTGCTGTGTAACAATGATTCATGATCAAGGGTAAGTTTTAAGTTTTTTTATTATCAGCATGAACTACAAGAAATAGCTATATCACAGTCAACGCATGAAGACACGATTGTTTTACTTTTAGGCACACATTCAGAGATTTATGATTTATAGAACGTTTCTTACATCATATAATATCAAAACCAAATAATACACAAAGACTGTGCAAAAGGAATTCAATAAGTCTGTGTAAACAAAAATATGACGCAAACAACCAAAATTCACTTCATGCCCTTACCAAAGCACAGCTTCCATGCCAACGTCTGTCGTTTTCTCGCTTTTGATTTCGGCCAAGACTTTGAAAATCATTGTGATAATCACGGTTTTTTGCTCAGTCACATTTTCCTTTAAATCTATTTGAATAATATTTGAGTCGCAATCACGGTTTGCTTTTAAGTAAACTATAGACTCAAGATTTGCAAATTGTTGACCTAGCAGTAGAACAGCCTTTGCCGTAGATTTTTCCAACTACTTAGTGCAATATGAGTATATAAAATATTCATAAACTAACCTGTTTATTTCTGGATGCTGCAATGATTCTACAATATTCTCTGCACATTCTTCATACGTCTTTTGCCCGACTGACAGGGCAAACAATCCTAACAAATAATCAGAACAATGCAGCAACGAGATTAAAAGAACTAAAACACAAAAAGATAAAAAAAATATGTCTATTATATGAAAACAATAACCAAAATAATAAATATAAAAATATAAAATATCGAGTTCTAAAATTGAGTAAAAATAATAAAGAGAAGAACATCGAACAGCAAAATGGAATCTCTTTTGAAAACTATTGAACAAAATACTTTAGACTGAAAAAACGACCTTAGCTGAAAACGAATACCCAAAGTTAACAGAATAACCAAGATGGTAAAAAACGAATAGCCAATGTCGAAAAAAAAGAATGACCAAGGTTGAATAATAATAATAATAATAATAATAATAATAATAATAATATTTTTTATTTATAATAATCATCTGATTAATGAACATTGTAAAATATCTCAATTTTTTCATAGTAGTAAAATAATAATGATAATAATAATAATAATAATTAAGAAAGAAATTTTACATTACAATACTAGTATTTTTAAAATATATATATGTATATATATATATATATGAAATAAAGATGAGATGAAATAAATAATAAAAAAATAAAAAATATATATATCTATTAAAATAATAAAACTATTGATATTGCTAATATTGATAATAATAATAATAATAATAATAATAATAATAAATACGTAACGACAACTCCCTACAGGGCTTTTCAGTGTCATATTAAAATCCTCCCCTGTCCCAGTTAAGAATCCCAACTGGTAGGAGGCAAACCAGTTGGCTATTCACAAAGCATGGTGAATTCGCCCGTGGGATCACCAAGGACAAATTCATTCAGTAGTCCAAGTTGGGGACTTGAACCCGGGTCTCCTGCATTCAAATCTCTAACCACTAAGCCACGCTGCCTCCACTGAATACTTGTATTAGTATGTTGCTCTAAATTTCTTTTAGTTATAGAGTTGTAGGTGTTCAGAATAACTACAAGGTTATAGCAAAATTAGGGACTCTTTCTGAAAAAATATTTATTTAATAGCTAAAAATTTTCAAAAAAGTCAGTGACAATCAAAGACAAAGTTTTTACTCATAAAAGAGCCTTTAATACAAACTAATTTTCTAGAAACAAAGACAATATTTATCTTTATAAAATAATTTGGATTCTCCATGGATTTTAATTGGTCTATAAAGTGTGTTTTCATAGTGCTATGCGAAGCACAAGCAAAATGGTTGGCTGCCTCCAAGTTGTGAGAATTTACATTTCTTGAAATAACTTAAAGTATACATATGCGCTTCTTATATGGTCTTTCTCTTTGGTATGACGAAAAATATAATAATAATTTTATAAAAGAAATAAAATTGTTCTCCATGCCTTCATAGCCTGGGGAAAGTTTATGAGAATTCTCGAGCAGGTGAAAACCGTCAACTGGTCTCGGGTTTTCACTAATCTGCTTAAGAATTCTCGGAACAAATGTTTGCCTTGGCTTTCACCAGGCTATGAAGGCACGGAGAACAGGTTTTATTTCTTAATCAAACACAGACTCCATATCAAGCACTTTTAATGACAATTTAACTCAATCATCATGATACAGAAAAATATCTAGGCAGTTTTAGATAAAAATCAATTATGTGCTTTAAGATGGGAGCTTTTTATGGCAAATAAAATTTAGGGTCACAAAAATGCCAGTAAAATAACAATGAAAAAAGATTGAAGCAATTGTTGACAACGATGTCAGTGAGAATCTACCAATTGGTATATATTGTGTAAGCCACACACAACATTTTTACCAGGTTTCAAGGATGTGACACCTTCTCCAACACTTTCCACAATTCCTCCTCCTTCGTGACCCAAAATGACTGGGAAAACTCCTTCCGGATCAAACCCGCCAAGAGTGTGGGCATCAGTGTGGCACACTCCAGTTGCAAGTACCTTTACACGGACTTCTCCTGCTTTAGGTGGGGAAACCTCCACTGTCTCCATCGACAGTGGCTTCTTTGCTTCCCATGCGACTGCAGCTCGGCAACTGATCACCTTTGGAATGGGAAATGGAAAATGCTTATGCACAAATATAAGTGTAAGGTAGGAAGTAAGCTAGAGTGGATCACTGGAGCAGCACTCATCTCTGTTGTGTTAAGTAGACTCACCTGCTCTTCCTGCTGTGGCTTCATAGCAAAAAGGTCACGGCTTCAAAACCCATTGAAAACAGAAAGATTTTTATGCTTCTCGTACATAATTGCTTAATAATACAATACAAGGCCCTTAATGACAACCGTCCTCAAATGTGGGCCCTCAGTTTTGAAACATTAGTAAATGCTCTCAAGAAAACGGAAAGACCACAACACCAGGAATTACGAGTATGTGGGTCCTTTAAAGAAGTTCAAGACTGGGCCTACAGTTTAATGCCCTTATCCAAGAAAATGTGAAGGTCTAACCATTTGCAGATGTTAGTGCAAAGGCAGCACCTTTTCAGTTATTGTAAGACCCTGAGTGAATGTCTAACCATTTGCAGATGATATGCAAAGACAGCATCTTCTCCTCAGTTACTGTAAGACCCTGAGTAAAGGTCTAACCATTTGCAGATGATATTATGCAAGCCTGCATCTCCTCCTCAGTTATTGTAAGACCCTGAGTGAATGTCTAACCATTTGCAGATGTTAGAGCAAATGCAGCACCTTCTCCTCAGTTATTTTAAGACCCAGAGCATTGGTCCAGCTGGGAATCAAACCTAAATCTCCTCCACAGTAGACTGGACACTTACAAACTAAGTTAACCAAGTCAGGGGGTTTACGACGTTCAAGTAAAATGATTAAAGCATTCCGATACTAACTTTGCCCAACAGGGTTTAACTTTGTTAGTCAGATTTCAACCTGTGCTTTCTTTAATTTGTAGTATGGCTGCATAGAAACTGTGTAGAAAATTAACTAGAGGTAAACTAGTTTGAGCTGCGTCGGTGTTTCTATAGAAACAATTTAGTAATAAAAATGTAAACTCTACACCGTAAAAAAGAGAGAATACTTACTGACGTTTTGGACGTTAGTCCTTTGTCGGAGTAAAGGGGCTTACCCCTTTACAACAAAGGACTAACGTCCGAAACGTCAGAAGTATTCTCTCTTTTTTACGGTGCAGAATTTACTTTTTTATTACTAAATAGATACTGTGTACTTAACCATAATAATCATTCATATAACTTTTCAACCATTCAAAAAATGATGTTTTTGCATCAAAAAATGTTGTTATATCCTTAAAATGGGAGTTGTATTCATATGCAGCCATTTTATGGGGCTGCAGCTAGTTAAACACAGTTGAAAATGGCACTGAGAGTAGAGATTGTTCAATGATTTTCAATAAAACAAAATATGGTAAGTTTTGAAAATGTGGTTTTGTGTATGATGGGTATAGCAGCTTAGGTTTGGCTGAACTTCAGAATCTCTGCTAAAATACGCTAAATGTGCAACATTCAACTGTTTTCTCAGATGAGAAATATTGAAGCAAATGAAATAGTTTTACCAAAAACTTACTACCAAAACCCAAAAGAACGTAACTTGTATTTTATTCTTAACTTTGCAAAGGCATATTCCTGCTAAAATTGGCAACATTTTAAAACTGGAGGGGTAAAAACCACAACACAAAAATAGGAGATACCAAAATACGATTTTACAATCTTGATTCATTAGACGTGCATTTGTCGTAAATAAACCTCTATATGTCTATAAAAATATTAAATTTAGTCTAAAACATATAAATTCTAGGTAACTTAAACGAATCCCACAAAATTGAGATGAGCGGGGCAGCTTGTCACGCAATTCGATTTTTTAATGAATTTCACGTAACTTTAATATTCTTAAATTTACACTTGGCACATTGTAACACCTTCCCAGAAATATCACACGTGCCACGACTACGATGGTAAAACTGCGTGCAAATTGATTTAAAAAGCCAATTTGCAACTTCACAGTAAAGTCATTAGAGGTATTTTGATAAGCAGCGCTAGCAGCATACACAATTACAATACAAGATATTCTTCTAGACAAAATCTTTATATAAAAAAGGTCCGAACCAACA
>JAOBBB020081247.1:0-13698 GCA_025331005.2 Zoanthus gigantus
AGGCACATCAGCTCGTTTCATAGTTCGGAGAATGTAAAGACGTTTAGAACCCTTAGATATCATCTCCTGTACATTATTCCATTTTAAGTTGTTTTGGAGTGTAACACCCAAAACCTTACGGGATTGTACTTTTTCTCTAAACCTTATGGGATTGTACTTTTTCTCTAACGAGATTTTATATGAAAAATTTATTGCTCTGACTAAAAATTCTTTCAGTTCGCTCCAAACGAATTTATAGAATTCAACTGTAAAACCATCTATTCCTGGTATTTTGCCATTTTTCATTTGCTTATAGGGCAGCCAATGCTTCACGCGTTGTAATCTCACCTTCGCACATTTCTTTCTGTGCTTCATTTAGTTTACACCCCGCATTTTCAATCTCACCCACAAAATCTTTAAATCTAGTTTTGTCATAATTACCATTCCTCTCACTGTTTAATTTTGTGTAGAATTTTTGAGCTTCAATTATTTCTTCTTGTTTATAGATTTCTCTGTTATCTTGTGTGACTAATTTGAGAATAATTTTTTCCGTGTATTGTTGTTTTTCTAAGTTGCAGAAATATCTGGAATTTTTTTCTCCGTATACTACCCATCTAGCTTTAGTGCATGTAATGATCTCGCGCATTTTTTCTTTTCGTATCTGTTCGAATTTAATCTGTTTGGAAAAAAGCTCTTCTTTTAACTCTTGCGAAGGTTGTGAATTGAGTTTATCTTGTAAGGTTTTGATTTCCTTCTCTAATTGTTTTTCAGTTTTATCTCTTTGTTTTCTTTTGTAAACTGAGTATGGAATCGTCATTCCTCTTATTTCTAACTTTAACATTTAAAGAAGAGTTAGTCATTAATTTGCAGCTCTATCAAGCTAGGGTCTGCATTGTGAGAGCTTTTGTATTGGTTTGTTTCTTTTATGCATTGTTTTACTTTATCAACGTAAGTCAGATCCCTTAAAAGTGAATTGTTAAATTTCCATGTGCCTCGACCTCTGTTTTGTTTCACAAAAGCGAAATGTGTTAAAATCAGAGAGTGGTCTGTTCGATATCCTGGCCGAATTGTTGTATATTCTACAGTATTAGTTATAATCGAAGATATTAGAAAATAATCTAAACGAGCCTGCTTCAATCCTGAACCGGCCTTATGCCAAGAATATGATTTAGAATTAAAGTCTGGGTTATACTCTCAAAAAATATCGTGAAGATCCAAGGCATTCATCATGTCAAAAATTGCTTGTTGCGACTTCGACTTGTTGTTGTCAAATATAGTCATATCTAAGATGACATATCTTGCTTCTAGATCTGTTACTATTTGATGTAATAAATAACTAAATGTACTATTGAAAAGAATTGTTACGCCCTTCTTTCGACTGTCTGAGCAGTTGCTAAAAAAAGCTTTGTATCCCCATTGAGATTCCCATTGTTGCATTTCGTAATTATCATTTTTTCCTTGTGTTTCCGTTACACAATAGATATCCAAATATTTTGACCTGAGCCAATGGAAAACATGTTTTCTTTTCTTTTCGTTTACGGGACCTCTGCAATTAAGAGCGCCAACTGTTAAACTATTAAAATGGTCCATTTATCAGATAAAAAGGTAATTACCTTGACAAAAATATTTTAGCGAAAGAAAAAGCGGGAGTTTCGTTTAATTGACAAAGTCTAAGACGTTTGTTGAAATCAAAAAACAAGATATCAACATAGGTTTTAGATTGAAAATGGGGAAATGGCTTAGAATGACTATTATACATACACACACATAAACAACAGCACAAAATACTAAAAACTACGAATAACAAATGCAGGCCGTGGCTAGTCCAATTCAGAATCATAATCCAGTCTCGGTCGAACCCGAGTTGCGCTACTAATGGAAAACAGAAGGAGCGGGAGATCGTGAAATGTTTTAACATACTTAAAAGTATATGCAAATACATGGCGAGCTTTTGCCGTAAGAGGAATTTAGGCTAATTTCACCGAGGTAACAGTGATCTAATATAATAGTTTTCAATATTTTGTTGATATTTCCTCAAACGTTTATTCATCAAGAGCAAATGGGAAAAAAAAACTACTTGCTAGAAGTTCAAAAATCAATTGCATACTCTTTATGTGGAAAGAATTTTTCACCCTCGATAATTAAAATAATTCCCTGCCACTTGGTCTTTAGTCCTCTCCGTTTTGCATCCTTGAATTTCTCCATAAGCTTCCTTCTCTCCTCTAGCCAAACTTTTGGTATATCTTCTTGTACTGAACCTTCTGAGCCTCTTGGTCGCTTATAAGCTGCTCTTTTGATTTTTTCTACATCAGGATAACGCAAGAATCTCGAAATGATCGGTCTGCTTTTACCATCTGTACGTTGTCCCCCTAGGCAGTGGACGCGTTCTATTTCAATCTTCTTAGCGTCGTCTGGATCGGAGTTTAGCTCCGTCAAAAACTCGACGAGCTTGCTCTTTACATCTTCCCCCACGCTTTCTTCAATGCCCAAGAAGAGTAAATTACTTCTTCATTGGTACGCATCAGTCGAAAAAACGTTTTGTTTGAGGTCTTTCATCTCTTTTCGCAGAGCAAAAATTTCCTTTTTTATCAATTCTTCCGATGTTCTTAAGTTGAAGATTGGCCTTTGAATTCTTCTTGTGAGTCTTTTAGAGTGTTTATTTCTTTGAACACTAGTGTTTTAAATTCCTTCAAATCATTCCGAATTTTCGAAGTGTCGTCTTTCATTTCATTAAATTTTTTCTCTAAGAAGACTTTTAGTTCTTCAAATTCCGCATCTTTAGGTTTTTCAGCATCTTTCTGGCCTCTTGTTGCTGGCATTGTAGTACATATGGCAAAAGAGCTTACAAAAATTGATCAAAATTACACGAGATCTTCCCGCTCAAAAAATAACGTCTTCACTCCATCACTCGGCTCCAGTCCTCCCCCATTTAAAACTTACTCATATTTCAAAAAAGAACCATTTGTTAAATGAATTTCTCTAATTTAAGGGAACATGTTGTTCCTCTTTTAATCAAAGCTAGATCACTTCCACTAAATTTTATCTACTTTGAATGCATGTGTCAAATGATGCATGACATCTACAACAAAACTGCATCTAACAACTTAAATAATTTGTTTAAACTAAAAGGTGAACTACATCATTACAGAACAAGATCAGCCTTAAGTTAATGTTTTTATTTTGAAACCAATTTTTAACAAAACACTATTTGAGAAGAGCTTGAAATTAGTTAGCAACCTTGCTGTACTTGGCCACAAGGAAGTTTTAAAACGATTTTGGACTGGCTTTCCCAAGGTTTTTCATTTAAAGATACTTTTTTTCATCATTAGTTGTATTGATGCTTTTCCATCTTCGTGGTGCAAAGTGCTAAAAGTCGAAAAGCAAAACAAATCCTCGGGGAGAAGAATAATAATCAATCCTATAGACTTGTAATCAATGCAAAATTGCAAAGTTAAACTTTTTTAATACAGACATGTTTCGGCAATCTTATGCCATCATCAGTGCGAATAAATGAGCTAGGTTACAAATGTTACTGGATATATATGATACGTTAATGACAGACAATAAAAATATTGACAAGCAATTGAAATAAAATTATGTAAAGCAGACGATATACAGACTAAGTGACAGAGCAGTAAAGTATGAAATATATTTACAAACTAAGAATAGTATTAAAGTGGTGAACTTGTTTATTAAGTTCAGGCTTAAGTTTATTGATGTACAAGGCTTCTTTAATTTTAAGTGTAGAAAGATAATTAGCAGTGTCAAGAATTGTGAAGCAAGATTCAGTATACTGTACTTTGCAGTTAGATGAGGAAAGGAAGTGTTTAAAGATATGGGAGTTTTTGTCGGTAGAGATATGTTTTTTCATCCTAGTAGAAATATGGTGCATTGTTTCACCAATGTAACGGGTATTACAAGCCGCACAAGTAAATGGCCCCTTATGAGAAAATTTGTACTGTAAGTGTTATCATCATATCCGTGTTCCCGTACAACTCTATGGCTCTCACAGCGCGTTTAGTATTTATAACCCCGGCTGACGTACGCGACGTGGATACATAATTTGTAAATTTTGTTTTTGAAAAAAGCTTTAAAATCTATAATTTATGTTTCCTTGTAAAGATTACCTTAGATATTTTACCAATAAAGTTGATGTATAGCTTTCAGTGAAAAGAGAAACATTTAAGAAAATTAAACGTAATTAACTTGGCAAAAAGCTTATAAATAATCTTAGATTATTTATTCGAACAAAAGACAATCGACGTGCCTGATTTGAGCAGCACAGTACACACAAAAAGTTTTTAATTTAATCTTCGTGCCAGAAATAAAGGCCGTCCCTCTTTGTGTGCAATAATGGTTTGATGATAAATGTTAAACAAAACTGAAAACGGTTCGAAGTCTACACGCAGCTTTTTAGCACTGTTTTCTTCTTTTAACTATAATTATTTTGTTGACCTGAAATAAGTGAGATTTTGCTTTAAAACTTTTTATAATTGAGAAGTTTGTTTTGTCCTTAGAAAAAAGTTTTTCATAGAAACGCAATTATTTAAGATAACGTATAATCAGTAAAAATAAAAGGTGCGGTGTTATGCTAATTTATCTCGTTGAACGAAATATAAACGCGTTCAACCCACATCTGTTCATAACTTCTTTCTTAATCGTGTCTTCATGTTTGTGAATTTGTCAGGTTAAAGGAAAGTGTTGTAACTTAAAAGTAACAGGTGTAAATTTTAAATACAAAATGTATTTAAGATTTTTAAGAGTTTGATAGGAAAAAGAAGAAAAAAAGAAAAACTGCACTATAAAGAATTTAGTAACTTGATTCTTTCGCAGAAACTGGAAAAATTTGCTACCAGGTGTCGTATTTAATAGTAAATTTATTGCATTGCCACAGCCGCTGTATCGGTTTCAATGACATTAAAAACATGAATGAATAGTATGATGATAGCGTTTCTAACTTAACGATTCATAATACATGTATCATGTTTTCTCAATTGTCAGCTAAACAGGATGGTATTTTAAAATTCTTGGTTTTCAATATAATGTGTTAAAATTGCGCCTTTCCACCTTAATTGCTCTGTCCTTTAGCAGATAATGATATCGCCTTCAAGCTTTAACAAACAGATTTCAGTCGTACAACGTTTTCGTGATCGAGGGGCGGACATAGTTCATTTATAAACCCACATTCTCGCTGCGAAACTACCTTTTTATTTTAAGGAATAATAGTTAAATTGTTGTGGTCTCAAAAACATTTTTTCATCCACCCAGTGTCTGACAGGAACACCTACACATTGTAGACACGATATATAAACGTCCCACACAATCCGAAGTTCACAATGAAAAGAATTGTTTTCCAGAGAAAGATTAAAAACTTGAAGAAGAACTGCAGAAAAACAAGATATGGGAATTTTTTTGCATTTACGCTGCTTTCCTCAAATGTTTACTTTTGCATTATTTCTTCTGGTACTTGGCATTTCCAATGGTAAGTGTAAAAGATTAATTTAAGATCAAATAACCGAAAGATGTTGTAAACACTTAAGTCAATAGTCTGTTTTCCGTAACACGATGTCGAGCAGTGACAGCAGTAAGTAATAATTGCAGGTTTTTCCTTTATGGTTCAGACCGCATTTTAAAAACTCTAACCGTGACTCAAAGCGTGTAATCTGAATTAGAAAGTATGTGAGGTTGATAGCGTGTTACCGCTTATATAGGCTATAGAAAATGCGCGTGTGTATAGGAACGGATTTCCTCTTCATTTCTTAATAGCAACTAGTAAGTGCATCGAGCAAGCATGCAATGAAACTATACAATCGAGAAAATATTTTCGTGAATAAAAAAATACTGATTAATATAAATATATATATATATATATATATATATATCGTAGAAAATGATAAACTGATAATGTTACCATATATGGTGATAATAAATTTACTTCTCAAAAATAGCAAATTTTTGATGACTTATCAAATCAAGAATTTTGGATTAGCTCCTTAAACCTAAAGTGCGTGTCATGCATCCAAAGGTATTGAAAGTAAATTTATTGTTATATCATTTGAGCTACAAACTCAGATAAAGGCATAACTGAAATAGCAAATGTATATGTCTTTCAGTTAGTCAGTCAGTCAGTCCACAAACGCCTATGCATAAGCGCGTCGCTGTAAAAGTTCTTTTTAAGGGACCAGTCATTATTAATTTTGTTGTCATGGTAACGCAAAAATTGACAGCTATGTTTTTTAATATTTTAAAAATTGTGATTTTTTCTAAATTAATGATTATAAAATTAGTTCATAACTTTTTTGTATTTTTTTTTGTTAATGAACTTAATTGATAGGTAATATTAATTATTTTATCCGTCATGACGTCATCCGCATTAAGCACTATAATGGAAATTTTTAAAATTGAGGAGACAGCTTAAATATTTAAATTTTGCTCAGTGTTATTAATCCGAGATCGCTTACACAGTCTTAACTCAACTCCTAGTCTAACCATAGTGTTCAAATAGTAACTGTTGCAGATCAAACAACTTACATCAAACCTGAAATTTTACAATTAAGAGTCATACAATAACACATCAATTTAACAAAGGCACAATAATAAATTGATGCGTTATTGTGTCAATTGATTCAACAGCTGGGTGCACCATAATAGTGTATTGTAATATAATACACTATTGTGCACCTATCTGTTGAATCAATTGCCGAACTGGCACAATAACACATGGATTTAACAAAGGCACAATAATAAACTGATGCGTTATTTTGTCAATTGATTCAACAGCTGGGTGCACCATAATAGTGTATTGCAATATAATACACCATTGTGCACCTATCTGTTGAATCAGTTGGCACAATAACACATCAATTTATTATCGTGCCTTTATTATGTTCATATAATAATGTACGATTATTAATTATCGAATCAATATTGAGTTTAAGACTTGACAAAATCAATCTTCTCTAACTTAAATAACCACTTGCAAAACCAGTGTGCGGGAAAGCCTTTGACGTTAAAACTTCCGTCTGTGTGATATTTCTAAATCTTGGACTAGGTTGATCTAAAACTGGTAGGGTTTTTTTTTTCTTTTTTATATCAATTTTTGTTTCGGTATTATTTTACTTCCACTTTTTATTTTCAAGTTCGAGTTATATGAAATAATTTCGTTTATTCAAAGATGGAAAAAGAAATAAAAGGCAAAGAGACAAATGTGTAACCTTGCATATCAATTAGTTAAAACTTCTGATTATATATTTTTTTAACTGAAGGAAGTTCGCGAGGTAAGATAACACTAAGCAAGATAATCACAGAAGATGCTAAGCCAGTGATCTGGCGGAAACAACATGATAACATTACAATGAACTGCACCGTGTTGTCAGGGGGGCCAGTTCGGACGATCACGTGGATTAAAAATGGCAAACAAGTCTCAGCTTCGTCAACGGGTCGTGATTGGTCTGCTTTGATCTTCTCTGAATTGAAAGAAAGTCATGCTGGAAAATATCGCTGTGTTGCCAATGGGAAGACAAGAGATGTGTCAATGGTGTATCTACACGTAGAGGGTAAGTGGGCTATTGATCAATCTGTGCGATTAGTGTGTTTAAAACACTAATATTTAAAAACTATTCCACGATAAGGTAGGTTGTATACCAGCCCCCACGCCATCCCCCCACCTAAATTTTGAAGCACGGTCAAAAAAGAATGAGTCGAAAAAAGGCTCGCCCGCTGCCAACAATAATATATAGAATGGGGAGAGGGCTACCTATTATTACTGGCCGCGCGCAAACCTTTTTTCATGATTGGCGCGGTTGTTAAAGTCTCTGTCTATCAGTCATAAGATTTTTCAGGCTGTTTCCATCCCACGCTCTGCCGAGTTTTAGGCTTTCTTTGACCATCTTTTCCGGCAATTATAGAAAAAATTCAATTAAAGTTTACAAATTCTTTCTTCTTCAGCCCGTCCCAAGATTAAGTTTGAGAGAGGATACTTCTCACCAACCCCGAAGGTGGTGGTGGTGGGTGAAACTGTTTATCTTCACTGCTTTGCTTCTGGTGAGCCCAAACCTTCCTTTCAATGGCTGAGGAACGGAAAAGCTATACAGGATGATCCTATGCACAGTTCATATGCTTTACTGTCTCGGAGGAACGGCTTGGAGTTGAAGATTTACGCTATTTCGCACAGAGAGGCAGGACTGTATACATGTAGTTGTACAAACCGCGTTGGCATAGCCCAGTACACAGTTCAAATCATTGTTAATGGTAAGTAAAAATGTTAAAGGTGTTCTTCTACAAGGGGCCACGGACCGCTTTTTAGACTGGGGGGAGGGGGGAAAGGGTGAAATTTTCTGAGGTATAGTGCAGTCATTTTACGGAATTTTTCAGCATGCATTAGCTAACATAGAAAGCGTGTCCATCAATTTTTATTTATAGAATACAAAATTAACAACTCCGATCAATGTAATAAACATTAACAACCAAACGGAAAATATGATTAAGCATGGTCTTTAACCTTCTGGTCGCTGGAAATGGCGTCTCTCCAGTAGAACTTGTTGCAGGGTTGACGTACAGCAATTTTGAAATAGAGATCATCTCAGGTATCTTACTCTTTTCTTCGCCGGGAGATAAACTTTTTACTTTTTCCAAAATGTCATAGAAACAAACTGCTTCCGAATCTTTTAAAAGAACTTTAAAAGTCGGCAGTTGTGCATTCAAGAATTTGATGTTTAGATTATCACCATAACTTGTTTCAAAGAATTTTATTTCAACAGAGACGTTCTCTCCTTTCAAGCTTTTTAAGAACAGGGATTGAAACGTTCTGCAATTGCAGCTATATCCAAAAACTTACACTAGTTCTGCTTTTAGTTCATGTTTTCTAAATTACCATTCTTTTGGCCATTGTTAGATAACTTTCACTTCTTTACTTAAAATTTAAAAGAAAGAATACTAAAAAAAATCAAAAATGCAGTTTTTTCAGTTTAAATTTGAAGGAAATTTCGAAATTTTCAGTCACGCAGTTTTCATATTTTTTTATTCTTTTTCCTCATCGTTCAATACACATTATCACTGATCTCTTTCTCCTCTATGTGAAACAAATCAGTCACTATTGCTTTTGCATTTAATAAAATAAAGTTTAAAATTCGTGTAATATTTTCCTCTCTAGATTTCATTTTACCGCTGCCTCCAGAGATGAAGGCAAAAGTACCGCGGGTTACAGCTGTACACGGAAAAAATGCAACTCTCTCTTGCACTGGGAAATACGTTCCAAAAGGTTATACGTTTGTTTTTTGGATGTTCAAAGAACAAGAAATAAATGAGAATGAAAAATACTCCATAACAACCGACTTCTACACCATACACGATGCTTTTGCAGAGACAATGATGGCGAACACCTCATTAACCATCAGAAACTCCGATTGGGCTGACGAAGGCAACTACGCATGCGTGGCTTCTTCACACTTTGGATCAGACAAGCAGCAACTTCAGCTACTGGTTTTTAACGGGAAAAGTAAGAAGTTTTCCATTTGTTTGTGCAAGGGGATTTTGGCATTAATAAAGGAAGGGTGAATTACTAAAACAGGGTTTACGTACTACGTAATGGCTAAAATATTCCATAGCTTGTTTCAGCTTAGTTGTACAATTAATATTTGGTTGGAGATGTTAATTCCATATAGCTCTTATCATGCAGATGTAAAAGGGGTCTATAGCATTTAGAGCTGGTAGTATATGTAGTGTTTTAGTTATCACTTGCGGTTAATGTTAGCATGTTTATATCATCTTTATATCAATGATCTGTAAATATGGAATGTATTCACGCCATACTTTTAACTATAATTCTGTACGACTGATATTCTTTGATTACTTGAATGAAAACTTTGCGTATAACTAGAGTTAACGTGTACTTCTCTATAATATAGTTATATCGAACAACAAATCTCAACAACTGGCGACGAGAATGGCGGCTTTAACTCCTGGATGTTTTGAAGCTTTTGTTTTTGATACTACCAAGGAGGATTAGAGCGGCTACACAGAAAGGTTTGAGCTGTTTCTCCTAGCAAATGGCTTAGAGATGGGGAAAAGACTGTCGTCCACGTTTTTGACGATAGTAGACAAATTGTTTCGTGATTTGCTGGCCCCCGGAGAAGCCGTTATCATAAAAACATAAGGAATGAATAGAGGTCCTGGCGAAACACTATGGTCCCAAGACGTTTGTCATAGCGGAAAGATTCCACTTTCATAAGAGGGAGAAAATGAAAGTATTGCAGATTATTGTGCAGCATTAAAGAAAACTTTGGAGTGCTGTGAGCTCAATGCCTTCTTGGATGAAGCTATGCGCGACAGATTTGTGTGTAGCCTAAAGAGTAGGAACATAAAACAGAAACTGTTAGCGGAGAAAGACTTAACGTAAATCAAGGCACTCGGAATTGCTCTGGCATGGGAGGCGGCCAAATAACAAACAAGCAAGTTTGGTGACTCAGCAATTCAGGCAGTGAACGCCCTAAAATCACGTCCACGAGGTCAAGGCAAACAAAGAATCTTTCAAAAGAAGTCTAGGAATCCGGAAACTTGTCTTTCCATGTTGTTCTGAGATCACGCTAAGTGATGCTCTAAAGTTCAACTTCATATTCAAACCAACAACATTAATCTTTACAGGGACAATAATGGACAGTTCCGTTCTGACCCTTTACCGCCAACCTTAAACAATTCCCCTAGTTCAATGTCATCATTTGAACTGCCATTCAATTATCGGAAACCTCAGTCCAGTGCCATTGCTACTTTCCACTAAAGAAATAGAGCAGGTTTTATAGGGCATACCAATGGTAGTATGTAGAGTAGATGATCCGACCAGGATAGATTGCAAAGTTTTGCTGAGGTTCTCGTAAGTCTAGAGAACGCCGGCTTAAAGCTCAAATTCGCAAAATGAAAATTTGTGCAGATATCAGGTATCGCATAGACGCAGACGGTTTGCACGCATTCGACAAAAAGGTCGAGTCAATTAGAAATGCGTCAGTGCCAACAAACCAGCAGCAACTTTGTTCATTTTTAAGAGTGGTTAGTTACTATGCGAAGTCTGTTAGTAATTACTCGACCATCACAAATCCAAGTAAATGAGCATTTAGACATTAATGTTAAGTGGGTATGGGGAAATTCCCAACAAAAAACCTTTTCCACGCTAAAAGGCAAGCTTTCTTTCAAGTGCGTCGATTCTCCAGCTTGCTGATGCATTACGAGCCAAATTACCGTTTAAATTAAACACAGATGCTTCTAATTATGGAGTAGGTGCAGTTATTTCGCATGTTTTATCAGACGGTGAAGAGCGACAAATTGCTTTCGCATCACTCACTTTGAAAAAGAGTAAGCGAAACTATGCCCAGATTAAGATTAAAACTAAAAATACAAATTTGGAAAAAAAAAAAGAATGGCAGGGTTACCACAACAGCGTAACAGCCAATTACGGGCATTCTTGGTGTCAGATTATCAGTACGAGATAGTTTATCGTTCGACAAACAAGCACGCGAATGCAGATTGCTTATCGAGATACCTGCTTCAGGTTATAAACCATGTCACGGAATGCGATGACGCTGCGATGATTAACACATTTCAAATTGAAGCTACACGGCGTAGATCACGTTCGTAATGACACTCGATCCGATCCTACTCTTTCAAGAGTTTTAAATACAGATTGTCAGGATGGCCTGAGGCAATTAATTCCGAAACAAGACCTTAATTTAATAAGAGAAATGAAATAACTACTGAAGATGATTGTGTATTGTGGAGAATTCGTGTGATTATTCCTAAGGTTTTGTGAGACCGAGTGCTAAACGAATTAGATATGGGTCACCCAGTTATAGTTCGGGTGAAATCACTCGCAAGACTTCACGTTTAGTGGCCAGGCATCGATGAAGGTATTTAAAGAGCTATTCGCGGGTGTTCGAAATGTCATGTAGAATCTACCACTACATGCATCCCTGGGACTGGCCTAACAATTTTTGGTACAGCCTACAGGATCACATGTAGATTTAGCAGGACCATTTTTAGACAAAATGTTTTTCATTGTTGTCGATAGCCATTCGAAATGGGTCGAGTTAGAAGTTATGGCAAATACGGTAAGCGAGACCTCAGTCGATAGAAAAGTGACGTGATATATTCCCCCGTTTCGTTTTACCTAAGTGATAACGGCCGCAGTTTACATCGCTCGAATTCTCGGAATTCATGAAGCGGAACGGAATAAAACAAATTTGGGTAGCCCCTTGCCATCCTAGATCAAATTAAACTGGCAAGCAGAACGATTTGTTCAGACATACAAGCAATTTTTCAATGCAGAAGGAGAATGTTCCATTAGGCAAAATTTAGCACAGTTTTTGTTTAGTCATTGTAACACAACGAATAGCACCACAGGTCAGACTCGAGCAGAGCTTATGCTCAAGCGCCAACCCCGCACGCGACTTGATTTATTGCGACCAAAGCCTGACAGTAAAACGTCAATTAAACAGGGCGATCAAATCTTAACTCGATCTACACTCGATAGAACGTAAATTTCTTATCGTTGAGCCGGTGCTCGTACAGAACTTTTGAGCCGAATCGAAGTGGCTAAAAGCAACTATTACAAAGCGCACTGACCCAGTTTCTATAAAGGAGATTTGAAGACGTTATGCAGATCATATTCACAAGAGAATCATGACAAGTCGAGTATAGGTTAGGGTCATCACTCACTCGTGTAACTCCAAGTCCTCCTACCCAAGCGCAGGTAATCGAAACAGCACAGCACAGCGCGCAACCGCAACCATTCATAGAGCCAGCAGTAGAAAAATACAAAACGCTACGCTTGCTGAAATCAGTCCAGCTAACGATACGGTAGCTGCGCCAACTGCTAGCATACCAGTATCACAACCACGGTATCCAACACGCTAGCGTAATCCCTTGTAACATTAGGCTTTGACAAATTCAACTTCAGCTAATTGTATCTTACAGGAAAAGTGGATTCGCCTTGTGCAGTTTTAAACTGATTTCTCATTCAATTCATGGCCAGCGAGTGTGTCTAGTAAATAAAAAATTCAGAACAGTCTCTAACAAAGGGAATAAGAGCACATATACTTACACACATCTGGGTGAGTCAAGGGCATGTAGTGATGCATGTTCTAGTGAATGCTTTTCTACAACTCTGTCAAGTCTACGACTCTGCCAGCACTAAATTCAGCCTCATAATAAAGGAGGCACTACTTATTAATTGATGTAAGCTTTCTTTAAATCAACTGGTTAAACATACCAACCTGAAACTATATTATTAGTATTTTATGTAAAGTATTCTTCTTTACAAAATTTCTTTTCGCTTTGTCTTGTATCACTCTGATGATGGCAGTTGTAGCTGTTGAAACATGTCAGTTTTTAAGCTCAAAAGTGTTGTCATTTTTGATAAATTAATTTTACACATACTTATACTCTTGACGAGGATTACTTTTTTCTTGAGTCAATTAGAGCCCCTGTGCCCAAGTTTCAAAAGTTCTACTTTTAAGACAATGTGGCAAAGAATATCAGAATCAAAATTTAAAAAAATAAGACAAACCAAAGCATATTGCTTGTGTTGATATTTTTATCAGTAATATTTATTGAATTTGTAAATGAAAAACAGTTTGCCGGCAAGCAAATGGTTGATATGAGTTAACAGCTACTAATTAATCTTCAAGTACTTCATGATCACTGTCTTATAATCAAGGGCGACGGAACTGGGAT
>JAOBBB020081344.1:2657-22825 GCA_025331005.2 Zoanthus gigantus
TAGACTATGTAAACAATGCCACACTAGACTATGTAAACAATGCCACACTAGACTATGTAAACAATGCCACACTAGACTATGTAAACAATGCCACACTAGACACAGCCAGGACAATTAGACATCAAAGTTCACCTCTTCTGTTCTGATATGCAAGCATCCGGGAATACGGGGCATTGACGTAGTTAGTCCTGCCCGAGGTGACGGGCCATCTATTTTTTGAAGCAAGTCGGGGATGATTTTCTGATGTAAAGCATTTTTTTAAACATACAACTTGGCAAAAAAACCTTTTTAATTACACACACAAAGAGCTGCCGCCATTCTATCTGTAATGACTAATGCACATCCAGAAAGTATTGCTCAGTTTGCTGTTTATTTGCAATTTTATCGATGTTTTTGGGGGGTGGGGGGTAGAGAGAAGATTGTTGGTGAGAAGGACGGAAAGGGGGGGTTGGAGATGATCAGTTAGGTATACATTTTACCACCTTCGCATTTCCCAGCTTCCGCTTGACAATTCAAAACGTTTACACTGGAGCTAAGGCGTACACTTATTACCTTATTTAAAAAAAACAGCTGCATGCTGTTGTTTATAATAATGAATCTTACAAAAACAAGTTTTTATTATGGTTAAGGAAAAGTGTTGTTTTGGACCGGTTCACAAAACACCGAGAACAAGGCCATCAACGTCGTCATGTGATTCAAAACGAACATGAAAACAGATGCTTAATCGTTCACCTGTTCCTTCAACTTATCTCTTACGAGCAAGATTTAGTCCAGCAAAATTAACAGTCAAACGTTCAGTTAATTTTTGATCGTTAATTAAACGTTTAAGGTTTATTAAACGGAAGAAGTCGCGTAAGTATTGACGAGTAATGAAGTCTACAAAAGATCATAATCATCCGTCTTCGAGTTACAGGAGAAAATAAACGGATATTATAGGCTAACGATTTGAAGCTCATTTACAGTTTAAAGGCATGCCGCTTTACAACCGTCATTATTAAATCCATTTTAAATTTCGTATATACATAAAATTGAAAAATGAAGAAATGATTATTGGTCATTTGGTCTACTTGAGCAAAAGTTAACACTGCATGTAACTTAGCAATGTTCGTCTAATAGCGCGAGCAAGGAAAAACTGAATAAAGAAATAAGGATTATTCATTTTTCGTTTATTTTAAATAGCGAACTGTAATTCCGTAAGTAATAAAATTAAACCTTACAGCTAAACAAGAGAAATTGATCGTTATCTCGCTACTATCCCGTTCGAAAGATTAAAAAAAGTCGCAATAACTTCGGTCTTACTTTGATTTCCTTGAAAATAATTATCTGTTTCTCTGATTACTGAATCTTCAGTACTTTCTCAAACATCTGTATGTGCTCTAACGCTTGTTCATTGTGACGGGACAATATCCTTTGCTTTAACAGCAAAACAAAACTAATTTAGTTCTTTCTTCAGTCATTTAATTTGAACTCATTAGAGATTTGTTCTTGGGATAAATCTACTTCAAAAATGTAGCTATCAAACCATAAAATGAAACAATCTGTCAGAATAACTGATGCATTTGTAATGCAAGAACAGTTAGGTTGTTTCCATGCATGCTGCTAAATAATATTCATAGTATATTTTTCCGTTATGAAAGTTTCTAATTAATTTTCATCATGAAACTCAATTTGAGCGTTTGTAATATTCAGGAAATAAGCTGTTGAAAATAGATAAACTTTACAATGCGCAGTCAAATTGAACGAAAACAGCGAATGCCCAAAATCAAAAACGACAAATTTGTGAATTCAGAACGCGATTTTGATGTGCTTTTTGATGCTTCAACACAATCTTACAAATTACCATTTATTTTTTATTCGAGATTGAATTTTTTGTCTTGTATTATAGCAACAAAAGAGGATGTTTTAATGCCCCCATAAGCTCCAATTACCTTTTTTGAAAATTAACAAAACAAGAGCTTTAAGAATCAACGCATACTGATTCCAGAGTAATTCGAGACAATTGTTATGCACAAAATGTCGGTGTTTTTATTTTCGTTTATTAGTTTGCAAGGAAAATGTTTTGTGAAATGAACTTGGTGTTACCAAAAAGAAAATACATTGGTTTCGAAGACAATTAAAGCACAATGAATAAAAACATTTTACTGGCGCTGTCAGTGCAGAATTTGTTAAATATTCCATACCGGCAAAGGCGCTACAAAAATTATTCAAGCAAAAAATGTACAAACTTAGGCAAAATATTTAGCCACACGATAGCCTTTTACGGTCATTTGGCACATTTTCTCTTAATATTCTCTTCCAATGTTAATTTGATCTATTTTGAGAGTAAAGAGGGATAAAATCTTATAATGTCCATTTTTTAAAAATCAGCCATTGAAAACATCTCTGGCAAACTGTATAACAGTTAAGAAATAGCCTAACTTGGTAAAAACTTCGTGTGCAACTTTTTGTTGTGCCTTCCATGAAAAGTCTTCATAAGACATCATCTTCTTGATATTTCAGCCAATCAAATATTTGCAAATTTGTATAAATTACGGTTTAAGACCGAAATGTTGGTAGTGGGTTGATATTACTGTTTGGCTAAAAGCTTTAAGCAAAACTAATTTTGCATTTCGTATGTTTAGCAGCACGATAAAAAGGGTAGTATAGTGAAATACAAAAAATGCAGTTATATATAATCTATTCGCCTCGCTAAATTTTACGCTGAAGTATAAACCAACCATTTGACAATAAACAATCACGTAAGAGCAAAAGAAAGCTGGCAGAATCAAAGAAAGTTTGAAGAAAAAAATATATATATACTTCCCTGGATAGATGAATTTACACAATTCGATATACAGGTTTTTTGAACATGAAAAGTTTTACTTGATGCAAAAGAACATATAATCACTTATATTTGGGAATCAGTTTCTCTTTAATTAACGAAAAGGCCAGAAGAAATGTAAGTTGATAAAAAGTCGACATCGTCTCCGAAACTTTGCATCCAAGTTTCCAACGCAAACGGAGCAATGGTCATTTAAATGCAACACTGAAACAGCGCATAATCTATCAACCTTCATACTTTTTTCTCATTCTACTGAATTAATTTCCTATTTTTCAATCCTGTGAGAAGGAATCTAAATTTGGAGATTTGTACGAGATCAAGCAGACTCATAGTGCGAATTTCCGTAGAGCTGAAAAAAATAAGCTTTGGTGAAAGGCTGATATTCGATGACATGACCATCCATCAACACTAAGACCAACATCATCAATTTATAACAGTAATTAAAATGTATAATATCCGAACTTTTCAACACTCTAATTATTTTTTCATTACTCCTTCATCAGTGAATGACTTGTTAAAACCTCTGTTCGAAGCAAGGCTAACTAATCTTCGAGACGGCAACAAGACGAGTTCAGACGGATTCGGTGCCCTAAGCGAAACGCAATCTTTTTTATTCGACTAAATTTGCGCGAATTTTCCTTTTTAGTTAAACGAGCCAAAGGTTATCTAAAAACAATGACTTTCTGTGCAAAAGAAATGAGTTGTCCTGTTTTAAGTTTTACGATAGAAGTGAAACGATGGCTAAGAGTGCTGGGGCCGCAATAAAAAGAAAACTATATTTCTAAATTTTTAGGCTTAATTACTAACAAATGTTGTGTCTGAATAGCTGTTTGTAAACCCTGCATTGATTTTACCCCTACGATAAAGCTAAGGGAAAAAGGCCTAAAAAGCAAACTTACTTCTCATTATTATCTGAGCTGAATTGGATGGCGGCCACTTAATGCCCTCGAGACGAAACTCGACTTGTCATACTTTCAATTGATTTAACTTTATTTTTTAACAGTTGAAGCAATGCACATATTCATTTTTAATAATTTCAACTTCATAGCAATTAGATAAGCAGGGAAACTTAAATCAAGACTTACAAAGGCCAAAACACTTCTATATATCGAGAATATTCGCTCATATCACGAACAAAATAGAATTTTTTTTGGATTTTGAGAGCCTAAAGTTTTCGACACGGACATCTTGTTGGAAGTAAAAGTTTAAAATCCATTCAGTCCAATCATTTTACGAGAAACATTAATAATAAATAAATGCATTTCAATGTTTAAAAAGAAAAAAAATATTTTCTAGAAAGTTTGACCTTTTAAATGACAATTATTAGTAGGAAATGTTTTTGTTCGTACATAACAATAAATGAACAAACATACTTATTTTCTCTCTTTTTGCAAGGGTGATATAAAGTAGCAAACAGGCTTACTTAATATTTTTTTCTCTTCAAATAAGATTGAATTAGTTCTAATTTGAAGATTACTTTTATGGAGCTAAAACTGCTAGGTTTAGGTGTACAGTTTCAGGAAGAATGACCGATAAAACTTTTGTTTTAAGACTACTAGCGAATATAGTTTAAAACAAAAACGGGACTTTTGGTGCATGTTTTGTGCACCGTACAAACTCGAATCAAAAATAATAAAGACTACATATTGTGCTGTTGATTTAAGCCTTGACTTTTGTAACGTCAAAGCATTATTTTCTCACGGTTTTGGCCTCTAATTACCCGCAGCCTGCGCCTCTAGCAGATGCAGAAAAACCTTCACTGCAGGCGCTAAGACTGGTAAACGCCCGGCTCCATCCACTGCACAAAACGAGACGTCGCCTTCTTTTTTTGAATTTTATTTTATCTGCTATTACTAATTGAAAAAGAAAACAAAAGTCATTGCCATGCGGAAAACTCTTCAGCCCAAATATGCTTACGATTCGAAAGAACTTTAATTAATTCTTTATCCATCTCCAGTTTCATCTGTACCAAAGCTGGATAAATCTTTTTAATTCCCTCTGAACTCAATAGGGGAGATGTAACAGGCACCGTTCGTCTGATATCTGACAATAAGTGGCATGTCAGCAAAGTTCTCTGCAGTGCAATTTACACGTTATGGGTTCTACCTCACTCGTTGACAGTTGATGGGTATTCTTTGACATTTGATGGGTTTCTTTTCGAGCACTCGACGGGCTTCCTTCCGCAGTCACTTGACGTAAGTTCTTCCTTAAAGTTCATTGAATGCATAAGATAGGAGAGTGTTCATTAAAACTGAAATTGCACTCGGATTACATTTGTTGTAATTAGAGATAAAATGTTCGGTTTTCAAAATTTAAGCCCGGGATAATGAAAAGTGCTCATTGCCTCTTGATCGAATTTAATCACCGTAAATTTTGAGCAATAGAAAGCCGCGAAAAGCTTCGCTAATGTACAAGATCTTATCATTAATCATATCCTCACACGTTTCGCGCAAAATTGACTTTTTGTAAATCTACCATGCGATCAGCAAGACAAACTCGAACACAAAAAAACGTTAACAAACAGTGTGAATAATTAATTTTGGTAATACGAACAACAACTTGAGATTTTCTTCGATGAAAAAAGAAATAATGTTTTCTGGCCAACATGATATTTCGTGTTTACCCGACCGTATAATGAGCATATTTCTTAAGGATTACAATTAATTAACTGAAAACAAAACTTTGCTCAAGCACTTTTCGGGAAATTCTCCTAATTGACAAGAGCCCAGAGCTTTCTTCATAGCTTTCTTCGGCTGCACGGCGAACTAATTTGGGTGCAAGATAAATAACATGATGTTGGTTTCCAGCTAGCCTCCGAATCAATTCTTTTATTCTTCCCTGAAAGGGGGCTTATTAAACGAACCAGTGACGAGGTCGGCTGCTGATTGACAGTTGATGATTGATTGTTCAATTTCCTTCACATTATTTCTATGTTACGTTGAGGACAATAGCTAATTAATAGAGAAATATAGATAAAAGTGATTACAAAAACATTAAAGTTCTCCATATCGTGTTGGCGGGAGCGCAGAGTACAGGAATAACTAGTGCAACTAAACAAGGCCATCAAACGAACTGCAAGCGTAATACTCACTCACCGCTCGTCAGACGAAACAAACTTCATAATGCAGTTTTGTTTCGCGTTGTCGAAAGCCGATGGGATGCCGCCGTTAAAGCGCTCATCACCAGTTCACTCATTTGCTATACACGACATTCTTGGACTGAACGAAAGCAAGCCAACAAAGTCGCCATGCCCGTCTCACACCTTTCAAGACGAGCCAAAAGTGTTTTCTTTCGTTTCTCAATTATCTACTTCACGACTGTTGGATCCGCCATCAAAACTGCCGAATTTATCCGGTAAGTAAGAAAACTCGAGCGAAATTCTCTTTTCCAAGAGGATCGTGTTTCTTGTTACTCTTATAGAGTAAGGGATATCTTTGTCACAGTAAAGAACTTTCAACTTTCCCACAGCCCTCGGCATTTCTGATCACACAACAAATGATCCCGTAATGGAAGATAATTCCCTAATTAAACACGAATCAGTAGTCATTGGAAGTTACAACCCGGGATTCTAAGAACGGATAACGTGAAACAAGAGTCCGCTGTGAAGATTCATGCCAATTTAAAATCTCAATATTAGAGTTTAAAAAAAGTTCAGTTTCAGACAAAATGTACAACCAGCGCAAAACATGAAAACAAAATTGATGCGCCTGAAGGCAGCTGCAGCTGTTAGGGCCGTTTAGTAGTTTAGCAACGCTTTTTTCGATGAACAACCAAAAATATTTTTAGTCAACAGTTTTATTTGAGAAAGTTTGCAGTCAATGAATTTAGGCCAGCTACGAATATCCAGCTGTGTTGCACAAGAACTGCACTTTATTTATAGAATTAGTAATAAAGCAAATTGAAAGTTGTGACACCGACTGTATACTAAACTTCCGTTTGATGTTATTATGCTGAACTAACACAAACCTCTTTTTTTAGAAGTAAAAGATGAAAGGCAAAGTGAGAAATCCATAATATTAGCAAGTGAAAAAAACTCAAGCAAAAAAGCAAAGAAACGAAGACACAGAACAATTTTTACTAATTACCAGCTTGAAGAATTGGAAAAGGCGTTTAAAGAAAGCCACTACCCAGATGTTTACGCGAGGGAAAATTTATCGCTGAAAATTGACCTTCCCGAAGACCGAATTCAGGTTTGTATTTCTATTGTTACTGACTCAAGACAGTTTCTACCAAGCTTAAAAGTTCAAAAGCTGCGAAAATGCCACGAATTGTTTTAAATACCAACCTTTTACGAGCTTCGTCTTACATAAAGCCTTGCTTGTTTTAAATATTTCCCTAACTGGTTAAAAAAATTAAGGTACTTTGTCGATTTAAAATTTGCTAATGGAAAAAAAAGAAGCACAAATCGCTTAATTTGCAGTTAAAAAGGTTGTAAAAAGAGACCTTGTAAATGAACATCGCGGCAATGGACGACATCTTATTTTGAACTCAAGGTTTGAACATGTCTTTGGGTTAGATCACGTCACTTCGAACAACTTCCTCCAACATCTGCTAATGAAAAACAATTTGAGTAAGGTGAATACGCAACTCAGTCAAAATCATAACATCATTTTTAATCCATAGAAAAAAAAACAATTTAATTGTGATTAAAACTTGCCTAGTAATGGCTATCTTCAAAAATGCATGATTTTGTTTGGGTTTACTCGACTGTAAAAGCCTACAAAAAGCATGAATCCAATTGGCCTTCATTAGTGTTCATTAGTGCTGCGAGGTGCATATAATGATGGTAATTATTTCGACTCTTACACGGCTCCTGTCCAAGCAGGTGCCTCGTTGACAGTCAGGACCCGAATTCAATATTGTTTTTTATGAAACACAATCAAAATCAGGGACAGGTTGAAGTAAAAAAGATGTAATCTTGACTTGATCATGGGTACAATATTAACTAGAACTCGGGCTAGGTTGGGAGAAAATCCAAGCCAGTTTGTTTCACATAAAGGAAAAAATTGAAACCGCTGAAAATTATTTGCTCTTTCCCGCTTTTAAAAACACAAAAGTATTAGCCATTGAACTGAGCGGAAAACTGATTCCGCTCGATGAAGATTCAATTGAAATAACGTTTTTAGCAAATTACAACGGAAGCTAAGTTATAGAACTGGCAAACAAAAAATAAAGCTGAAACTTAATTAGAAATCAAGCCATAGCGTCATTCATGAAGTTCTCGTTTACCTTATATATTGCTTGTTATTTGGCTGGTTTTAATTGCTTCCTAAATTGTAATTTAACGGCCCTTTTTGGTAGGTTGGTGAAGTTTATTTAGCACTCTCCTAGATTTATTATACCTCAAATATAAAACGCTATCACGTTTCCATAAAGCGGAAATTTACGGAGATAACATGCCAAAACCTTTAATAAACTTTAACAGGACAAATACACAAACTAATGAAGGTTTTAAAGAAAACGAAAATTTAGTTGTCGGATTTTTATTTGGAGTTGGTTGACAGTAATAAAACTTTAAGGGTTAAAGAAAACATAGATTTTAATGTTAGTTTTTTTCAGAAAAAAACTTCAAAACTGGTCAAAAATTAATCTAATTGGTAAATTCCACATTTCTTTTTTACAATTTTGAACTATTTTCTTTCCCAAGCCAATTGTGAACTAAAAACGAGAAATTTATTTTCGAAGCAAAAGATGCGAAAACTGAACCAGGAGGAGTTTAGTGAGATCTCAACTTCCTTGATAAAGATTATAGCGAGTAACAAGAAAACCTATCTCTTAATCTGCGAGATCTATAAGACTAACAAAGTAAGATAAATGGAAAAGGATTTCGTAAAGCTACTGATCGAATTTCATTGGCGGCCGGAAATGCGGGACAAAGTTAAAACGGAGGCAAGATAAATAAGGAATTATGAGACTTGGTGTGGAACTTCTGCGTTCATTCACATTTGTTTAGATAAGTTGAAACCGCACTCGAAAATTTTCCATTGTTGTTGATTATGCGGAATAACATAAACTTAAAAGAGAACCAAGTATTTTAACTATTTTTGATGCTGTCGGTTTAAGACATTTTCAGAATTGTCACGGTAAACATCAAAGCGGTCCAAAAGAAACAAAATTACTTCTTTAAAAAGAATCCTAACATCTATCTATTTTGGAATCTTTTAATAAACCGAGATAGTCCCCGTACGCCTATAGCTTTAAATTCAAGATTTATCAAACTATAAAACCGTTATCATGTGAAATAAGGAATTCGTTTTACCATAACACTGGTTGTATAAAAACATCTCAAAAGTTGTATAAGATTTGTTCTATAACAAAACAATATGATTTAGTAGAAAATAATCAATAGAGAAGCATGGATATATCCTTTGCGAACTTTTCATGTTTGTTATTCCTTTTAGATAAGTAAACACTTCCCAATTTTCGAGAGGTGAGCAGAATGAGTTGGCGTGGAACTTTCTAAGGACAAATCTAATACTTAAGGCGTATTAAAACAAAGTTTATTTAAAAAAAACGAAAAAAAAAAAAGGGTGACGTGATAGACAATTACTTCAAGCCAAGTATTAAATGATTTGACAATTGCTTTCCTTCAAGTTACACAAAGAATTAAAGGAGTTCTGATGCGCAACAGAATATGGCATGAAAATATTTTTACAATACATTTCTTCAACCCAAACTCAACTCTTTTTTGAATTTCAAAGTTTTTCTTTTGAAAATTGCAACATGAAACCCTCAACAAACGATCTTGGAAGCATGATTTTTCCCTTGAATTGCGAAGTTTTGATTTGACTAAAAATTTGTTAATATCTATTCACTGTAGAAAAAATTACCAACTGAGAAAATCAATTTTACACATTTTTTCCGATATGTTAATTTCCTTTTTTTTTCCCATGAAAAATATTATTGCTAGAACAAACCTTTAATTATATTTTAAAGGCGGAACACTGAAAATTTTAAAAGAGCACCGGTTCTTGAAATTAAGTGAAGAGAAACTGCGAAGGCTGCGAAACATAAATTCCACAGCTTAACCCTAAAGCGATTTTATATATTTACTAAATTGGAGCACATAATTATACCTTGGAGCTTTCTCAAGCTTGATTGCTAATTTTATTTACGGTGTTTACGCCTGAAAAATCTGACTCATTTTCCCCTGGGGTCCCAAATAACAAGACGTGGTTTTGACAGTAATGAAACGGCCGACTTCAGGGCGTTTAGGATTAATTTGAACAGCGTGATAAATTTGCTCGGAAGACAAGCAATGTAAAATTAGCAAAAGTCACTCACCGAGCAAAAATTACAGACAATGAAACTCGCATTCAAAAGTGTTGGACTATGCCATTCTTTTATATATGACTCTTGTTTGAAGATGTTTTGTTTGAACGACCCAAATTACTCAATTACTTTTTTCAAAACCGCGCAAGTAAAAAAACTGCTTAAGCTTTTTATGGTTTGTTTTTCCTTGACGCTTAGCTGAAGCTATTTCTTGGGAAAGATTAACTGCTACATTGAAAACAAGCACCCAAATAAATGAAATCATAAATCAATTTTTTGCGTTGTCAGAATGTTCTGGCTTCAAAGAGCGTCGGTCAGTTCAGTGTCAGTTGTCAATGTTCGGAACCTCAAGCCAAACTTAAGACAAAAACTTTATTGTTTCAAAGATCCCAACAGTCTCCTCTCACTTTGTTTCAGATTATTCTAAAACAAGTGTGGTCTATAACAAGTTTATTTTAGATTCGGTTTTACTGTTGTTTGCCTGAAAAGATTATCTTAATAAGGAAGAGTTAGTTGGACTGTGGGCGCGTGAGTTTCTAACTAAAACATCACAAAAACGATTTAACCTTAACGAGCCAACTGTTAAATTTTGTAGAAGTGAATTTCCTCTTTATTCCTATTACCGATTGAAGACTAACAAACCACAAGTGTTAAAAAGCTTCTTGTCTTTCTTATTTGTAGACGTGTAACCGAGACTACAATGCATGCAATAATTCCTGAGTTTGTTTCAGGGACAAAGTTTTGTGTTCAAACGACTGAATATCTCCGCCACAAAATCTTTCATTTTAAAAATTACTTAACTACCAGCTATTTGGCCGAAGGACCGGTAATAAACCTACCAAATTCCTTTCGAGTAACAAGGAAACTTTAATTTTTGATAAGAATCTGCATTTGTTCATTTGCAGTTCATTCAATCGCAACTCCATCATAAAAGTTATCATGGTTATTTTAAATAACTTGTTTAAATTCCCCTATCAAGGACAACAAAAAAATCAGAAAACCCTTTTAAAACTATAAAGTTGTTAAGCTACTTTGTCTTAAATCATTTATAACTCGTTAGCCAAGATGTTGTTTTAATTGTCTCTTCCAACACTTACGGCTCAAAGCCATCAAAGAGCTATTTCTCATTACCTAAGAAAACGCTTACAAAATATTTGAGTAAAAAGCGATTGACTAGTGAAATTATACGACAAATTCAATGTGTGGGAAACTGAAAAAAGATATTTCATCATGTTCTCTCTATAAGAGCTAATACAATGGGTTATATTTGCAAATCATTAGCAAAGCTAAATACCGGCTTTATTATAACGAATAACCATTTTGTTTATAGGCGACAGGTGAACCAAAGCGTAAGCTCTAATTTTGTTCTTTCACTAAGACTAAAATCTTCTCCGAATTCTGAATTGTTTCTTCTGGACGAAGAAGCACTTTAAGAAAGGCAAATTGAAGGGCCATGATGCTTGAACGTGCCGACTCTAAACCCATATATACAGCATAAAAACAAATGCTCATTAGAAAAAAAAACATCTATTCTTTCTTAATGACCATTTTAGAGTGTGAATTATTCAGATTTGCACTACTGTTCAAGCCGTTATAGTTTTCTTGAATAATTAATGCTATTAGTCAGTAATAAGTCCTAGCTTTTCTCATTAGCTTCAATTGAGACCTTCTAAAAATCTGTAATTTCACTTGCAATGAAAAAAATGGCAGAAGGTGTGGTGTTAACTCGATTTACGGCACTGATCAAGACAAAAGACCCATTGAGCTGATGTCGGTAACATTAATACTAACTATGTATAATCATAGTTTATATGTTTGGCTAATAGCAGCCTCTAAACACGTTTCAATGAACAGATTTGTGTTGAAAGTACAAGTGTTAGTCAAAAGTTGTGAAATGGCGCGTAATGTAAATGTTCTGTACGAATACAAGTTTATAACTAATTTTTAGAAAACTAGAATGCAGATACAGTGTCAAACCTTTGTGTATTGATAACATTTATACTTTTTAGCAGAATTTCTCTTTAAAATACTTTTTATTCGCTCAAAGGCAAAAGTAAAAAAACAAAGATTATTCATAGTTTCTGATTGGCAATAAAATGTTGAGCCTAAGCGTACTTTAAAGATGAATTTGTTTTCAATCTTTTTGTTTTCTATACAATTTCACAGAAACTTTCTGTTTGCTTTTGAAAACTACTAAGTTAAGACTCAAGCTCTATGAAAAGAGGTCAAAAACAATTTAGTTTACATTATAATAGTTACAAATACAAAATATAAATCTTTTACTTATGTTATGAACAGCAGCTCTCGCAACCTGTGCAGATGTACCAGATTTCAAAGGCTCCAGAATATTTTTCAGCCACTGAACAAGCTTGAAATTAGACAAAGTCTTATCGGTTTATCAAGAAAAAAAATTAAAGGCAAAGGACACTCGAATAAAACAATGATTTGCGATTTTCGGAGAGCATTAATGTAATATTACAAAAACATGTAAAAACAGCTTTGAGCGATTTAAAGCGGAGTGACGTTTCTAGTTTTCATAAAGTTTAATCAAAGATCTAAAGTCTGAAAGCCGCGCCAAAGGCAATACCAACAACCGGGGAGTACATTGTGGTGTAATTACCACACAAATTAGCATACTTAAATATTGTTAAAATCTTACAAGATGTAACACGAGTGAATTGGTTTAGGAAAACAGAAGCACTTTCACAGCATGCGACCTAATTTTGGAAAATCTTGAGGACTGTTTTTTTTTGAAAACGACTAAAATGTTGTTAAAATCTACAAGGCATGTTAAATTTCGAACCAACTTGTCACTATTTGTAAGTAATCAATATGAACCACTTCTGAACAAACAAAAAAAAAGCAAAAAGTAAAACTAAAGTAGAGTTTGTGAAAGCTTTTTTAACAAAAACCAAAAGTCGCCAAAATTCAACACAAGCAACGCTACTGATGGTCATTTTCAAAGAAACAAAAGTAAATAAATTTCTTTTCATCTAAATTATGTCGTTTTAATGCCGCTCTATCTGATCTTTTTTTGTTTTTAATCAAATGGTTGTCTAGAGTTTTACTTTTGATCCTCGAACTCAGCGGATATTGCGCAGTGCACATGGCTGAGTCCAAATTGCCTTTCCCTCATTTCCGATCTTCTTTTCTTCAAGTGAGTAGATTTCCGATCAGATATCAACCGAAATGAAAACCGCGATAAAGCGCCTCATCAAACTTACATTAAAACAAATCGAGATACCACCACTTGAAATACAAAATTTCAATTGAAAATGAAGATTCGTTTAAACTCAAAGTGGAACCCTAATCGCGCTGATACTCTCTAGTTAGTCTACTAAGCCATTAGGAGAAGTCATTCCTATGGTTTCGTTGGACAATTGACTAGCTTTCTAATTGAAGCAACGCTTTCTTGCCCGAGGAAATCGCACATTTGTTGTGGTTTTACATCAGTTAATGGTAGCTTTATGGCATCAGATATCAACAGTGAACATCCATCTTGATGTTTAAAATAAATTTAAAGGAATATCGCGGATTTGTGATATATATGTTAAACTAACATACAGTATTAACTGACCTAAGCAGGTATATTTATTACCGTAAGTAAATATACTCCAGTTACCTCCAGTTACAGTGTTGAGAAACTGTTAGAAAAAGAGGATTCGCATCAAAGGCAAGAAACAAAATTAACTGTGGTACAGTGTTCCCGAATTGGTTTGAAAACTCAACTAATATTGAAAAAGATCGTAAATGTAACGGAGAAAAAGCCAGGTACCTTGGATTAGTTAAATGTGGAATAGTTTGATTAATTTTTGATAATATTTAGAAGGAAATTGAGTATTTAATTTGGTAGAAAAAAAAAAACATAATTCCTAAACACTGATTATTAAAAGCTGTCTTGACTAGAGTCACTGTTGGTTCACAAATCTCATGTCATTTTTGAATGCAGGTTTGGTTTCAAAATCGCCGGGCGAAATGGCGTAAGAAAGAAAAATGCTGGGGACACAGCTCTATTATGGCCGAGTATGGCTTGTACGGGGCTATGGTCAGACACTCCCTCCCCCTCCCCCCACACCTTGCAAACAGTGGTAAAGCGCAGTGGCTACTGGGAATGCACAAGAAAGCGAAACAAGCTGAAAATAAAGATGGCGGTGAAATAAAAGAAGATCAAGATAAAGATGAGTTTCGCTCTAACAGTATTGCGGTTTTAAGAATGAAAGCCCAAGAACATAACCAGACTTTAAGGCAAGAACTCGAGAACGAATCATCCATTGCCACAAACGAAAGCAAAGACTCGGATGAGGAAGTTTATCATTCGTCAAGCGATGAAAGAGACTCCGAAATGATAATTTGAATACAACCTAAGTTCCGTTTAATGTATATATTTACCTCTATTCTAAAATATAAAGGAATTAAGACAATTTTACAAGACAGAGAAAACACAGTTGGAGAAAAATGTTTATGAGTGGTCGTGTTCTTTACCAACTAACATTTATTATTTTCTCGCAAGATGTTATTTAACTCCAAAACACCGGTAAATTGCATTGTCGATATTAACTGAAACTGGTTAATGGTAATTAGTTGAATTCAAAACTCTACAGTTTGAAGTCTCCGATATGATACTAGTGTAAAATAATCATGCATGACACAACACCATTAACGAAAAGTTACGTCGAGACAACCGCAAAACAAGACTTTTCTTGAAAAAAAAATTAAGAATGTATTTTATGCCGAGCAAACAGCTTTCTGAAGGGTAGATTAAGGCTTTGGTCTGAAAATGAAAAACGAAAATAACAAAAAAAAAGAATACAGGAAAGGCAGTTAAGCTGCCCTTGAGGAAACTAAAACACTTGGTACGTGATCAACACTTGGTGAGCACGTTGCTATTAACCGAAAGGCGGGAAAATTTCGCGCAAAAAACGCGCACGAAACAAATACATTACATATGTCTTTATAATAAGAATATAATAACATCTAATAAATAATTACTAAAAAACGTTACCGAAGAGAAATTACTATTTTTCGATCTGATTGAGCAGGAAAGGTAATTTTTCATCAACCAACATTTAAACTATATACTAAGGGACCGTTTATTTTTTATGAAGTGTTGAGTGAGGACTGATGCAATTTAGAAAGTTTTCTAAAAACAAGCAAATGACGGCCTCCTCCCCCTACATGAACAAAACGCTCTAAAACCTCCTCCCACCATATGGAAGCTTGCAACTTGGTTATAAAGATGGAAAGAAAGTGTTCCTCAAGTTGAATGTTCAGAAAAAGTCTGTGTCAATAACGGGAATCGAACCCGCAACCGCTTCAAAACCTCTTCCCTCCTAATATCATATAAAAAATGAAAGTTCCCTAAACTAAGATTAACCCTTTCAGTGCCAGTTGTATTTTTAAATTCTCCCAACACAATCCCAAGAGAGACAAAAGACAATAGACATAGCGGCCATGTTGGTGTCCCAAACAAAAAAAAAATAAACAAAATTCTTTTGTTAAAGTACACCAACATGGCCGCCATTAAGTCAGGTGAAAACCAGCAATAGAACAAATGAACAATATAGAAGCTTTGCACGGTCACGTGACTCAGGAACGGTTCTTAAAATATTCAACATTTTGACACTACTTCTGCTATTCACCAGTTTATCTTTGAAGACAGTGCTGTTGTTACCTGGTTTTAAGCAACTGCATATTAAAAATAATTTTTGTTCGGATTTGATAAGATATGCAAAACACTTTAAATCTCATTAGCATAATTTGGTTTTGCTGGCATAATTTTCTGGGAAACTTAAAATCTTATGATCACAATCAAGAAAGTTGCTCGACCTAATGTCATGCAAAGCATCTACAGAACATTGGAGATAAGCATTGTTGACGGTAGTGGTAAGATTCTCCCTTTCGACAACAAGGCCGGGGTTTCAAACTCCCCAGCTTTGCCCATATTTGAGCATTTGTGTGACCTTTTCCGATAAAGCTTGCTCGGTTTTCCATCCATAAGAGGTCGATAAATAGATTATGGCCGTCTTCTTAGAGCTAAACTGCGATGGATTAGTGTCCCGTCCAGGGTGAATCTACGGATCTCTTTTGCTTGGGCCACTAGGCTCGTAAAGGATTATGGTAAAATTGTTTGTTGTTATATAGCTAGTTTATTTTCGACTCGAATGCGTGTCCTCATTGGCTACATCAAGGTTACGTGGATGAGTTGATATCAAGTGTTACCCAGTTGGTCAACATCTCGAAAATTCTCGCGCTGTCTTGTTTGGAGCGGGAAAATTCGGCGGGAAATTCGGTGGCCGCGCGTACTAAGTTTGTATTTGCAATTTTGACTGTTTTCATTCAAAAACAAAAATGGAGCCCCCAAAGAAACGTTTTTCTCATCTTTCAGAAGATTAAATTGGAGAACTCCTTGTAGAGGAAGACTCCATAAACACTCAAAACGACACAAGGACTGCTGTATACAGCGAGATTCTCGGGAAACAAAACAGATGTTTTGCTCGTGAGCAGTCATTTAGTGTATATTGTGGATAGGTTTTCGCAATGATAGAAGAGGTTTCTCTTATTCTAAGTTGCACTTCGGTGTTTACGTGATCTCTAACAAGCATAAGTTACCACAAAGACTGGGTCAGAAATGAATCACTCCATAACTAATACGATTGAAAAAATTCAACCTCGTACACAGGCTCCATTCACGGGAAGGAAATGAACCTGGTTACGAGGCTGGAAAAAAAACCCTGGAGCTTTATTAATTCCTAAGTGGATCTGCCACTCTTATGTTGTCTCCAGGACGTTATGTCTTCCATATCCTGTTCGTGTAGTCTCAAAAGCCTGTAAATTTCTCTCAATTACATAACGCCACCTCATTCTTTACCTTCCTTTTGAGCACCTGCCCACCATCTGTTTTTTCCATGCTCTTAATCATAGAATCATTCCTCGCTCCTGACCACGTGGTATGCCTCTTGCCACCATTGGCACCAGCCCCACCTCATCTCTGATATCCTAACTCATCTTCCTCTCTCTTAGCGATACTCCCAACAACCAACGCCTCGCATTCGTTTGTCCTCTCTAATTTCATCTGTTCCTTCTTCCTTAATGACGGCTGTATAGATTTCGACTCGCAGCTTTAATGGCAACTTTTTATCATAACTTACATCAAGTAACAAAGACACAAATTTCACATGATCACGTGGTACTGCTCCGAAGCGTCTGGCGCAGACATTTGATGCGGGCATCAATCTGGTCTAATGACAGGTCCTGACAATAACGACATAGCAATGAAAAATAAAACATTTAGGAACATCGGGAATATAACCAGAGAAAGTAGAGTGAGGTATATCGTCAGCACAAACAAGGATGGTTAGAGACGAAATTGCATGGGTTAATGGTGTCAGAAGTAAGTGAGAGGATGGATGATTGGAGAACGTAGTTGTGGATTCAGAAGAGTGGGCTCAAAAAAAGAGACTGAGAGCACAATATTTGCAGCACGAGAACAGGCAATAAGAACTAATGCCATAAAAACAGGATGTCTCGCCGTTATACAGGATGTGTGGCAAATGGCCTGAGACCGAAGCCCACATCACAGCCGACACAAAAAAGTTGCTCAGGTGCTGCATTGGCAGATGTGCAATGTTTATGGGTTTGAAAGGGCTGAAAGGTGGTATGACCACACACAGGAACCGGTTCTTAAGAATGATGAGCATATATAAGATTCTTTGGGATTTTTAAATCCAGACTGACCACCAGCTGGAGTACAATCGGCCATATCTAGTTGTCTTTGACAGGAAATCAAGGGATTGCGTCATTCTTGACGTCGCATGCCCTTTTGATACTCGAATAATCCAAAAAGAGAATGAAAAGGTAGAAAAGCACCAGGATCTTAAGAGGAAGATTAAGAGGCTTTTGAAGCTTAAGACAGTTAGCGTTGTACCTATAGTTACTGGCGCTCTAGGGACGATTAGTCATCGATTTCAAAACTTGCTATCTAAGAGCAAGATCGAATGCTCAGTTTAGATGTTGCAGAAGATTTGTCTGCTTGGAACTACAAGGGTTCTGAAAAAGGTGCTGGACACCTAAGGCTACAGGGTGTAGCTGGTGAATCCAGCAATATGCTGTGAACAACAGCAATAATAATAATAATAACAATAATAATAATAATAATAATAATAATAACAATAATAATAATAATAATAATAATAATAAATAATAGCATTAACGATGATAATAACGATTCATGATTTATTTCGAATATTTTTCCTTTTAATAACAAATATTTAAAAAATAATCACAAATAAACAGTCACACTTCTTGCCGTATGTTGAAAGTCGATCAGGCATTAATAATGATAGTATTAATTTAATAATAATATCGTTCATAATAACAATAATTACTTTATCATTTTTTATTTTTTCAAGCAGTACTCACTTGAGAAAGAGTACTGGTTCCTGGTGCTAGTTCAGCGGTTTCTCGATGAGTGGCAGCCTGACATCGTAAATCTATCTGCAAAATAGAGGCGAGAGTAGTTTGCCCAACATTTAAAAACTAGTCCTTTTATTCAAAAATTCTGTATATAGAAGCATTTTAACTTAATAATTATGATGCCTATCGCAAGATAAATCTTGTAATCATTTTATCTATAAAAACTCAGTTTTCCGTACACTGTCAAATGCATAAGATTATCAATTTCTATTTTTATAGCCAAAGCTTGACTGTAAAGGCAACATTCAAACCAAAAAAAATCATTCAAACGCTAATTTGGTTCTTCAGATTTTTTAAGTTAAAGTTTTACCGAAACTAGATAAGGGAATTAATTGCGTTTTTCTCAAAACAAAATTTTACACTACTTGCGGATATACAATTGTTTCATTTCAATCAGTTTTTGTCTTATTTTCATAACATTAGTGCCCAGTCCAGGAAGAGTCTAGACTCTCATCCGCTTTAACATTACAGAAACTGGAGATAAGCTCCGGTTCTATGGGCCACTTGGCTTGTAAAGAATTTAGCTAGCTTAGCTTATATCCACTTAGGCCTGGGTTCAATTTAAATTTCATTTTTATTTTATTTTACATATCATATTTGTACTTACATTAAAGCCCGAAAATAGCTAAAACTAGTCGAAGCGGGCAATAATTAATGAAAGAAAATATATGTTCATACAAGACGATCATGTTGATCGTGAAGTCGAGCTGGGACTGATCGAATTTCAGGAATGAACACAGTAAGTGTTTTTTTGGATGTGACTCTTTGCATGGGCTTCCTGTGTCATCGGACTGGGCGAGCCGCTCTCGGCCAATTCTCGGTACAGTGAGGAGCGCCTGGAATACTTCGATCAAAACGCGACACGACAGATAGATAGAAAGATTGACTAAACGGTACAACTTAAGTCGGGCCACATAGCCCGACTAATAATCAAATAAAGAGATAGTTAAATCAGGAAAAAAAAAAGCTTAGTCTATGAAAGGAATGGCAAAGAAATATATCACTTAAGTTTGAAGATTTTGGTCATTACAGTTTCAACATTAACATAGGCATCCTCGAGAGTTAAAATATGTTAAACGGCTCCTTATTCATTTTTTTCTTAAATATGTTTTCTGATAGTGATCGGATACTTTCGGGAATGTTGTTCCATATTTTTGCACCTAAAGGTAAAAACGATTTTCTCAAATGGTCCGTCCTTGATGATTTTATATAGAAATTACTAGCAGAATAGAATATCTGGTGTTGTAGCGATGAATTTTTTCAGAGCTAGTAACTTGATTGGAGATGTTTATGGGTGCTAATCTGTTAAAAACATCATGTATCATTAGAAAAATGGTTTTAAAGTAATGGAGATTTAAGGGCAAAATGTTTCAATCCCTGGCTCTGCTGTTAACTTCTTTTCTGCCAAAGCTTACTTAGCTTTTCATCCTTAAAGGTCAAATAAACCCAAATCTAAAAATTTTTTTTCCTACCATTTTAAAGCGACGAAATGTTAAACAAAAAAATTTAAAGGACATTTATACTAATTTTTTTTTTCTGAACCGTTATAAAAGGAGGAAAAAGTTAAACTTACGAAGACAGCCGATGGCTTTACGAAAACGTT
>JAOBBB020081345.1:0-13696 GCA_025331005.2 Zoanthus gigantus
CCGCAAACCGAACCAACACGCGGCTGCACCCCACCGCGCTCCCCACCGCTCACAATTTACAGCGCGGGGGGGGGGGCGGGTGGATTCTGTAAAATGCAATGCATGATTTTCCGTGGCCCCCCCTTCTCCTTGAGCATGAATTTCCCTGCCCCCCTCCCAAAAAAACACTATCAAAACAAAAAAATAACAAACATTTATGAAGGTAAATGTGCTAACATTTTATAAAAAACATTCTGAAGAAGTTTGTTATAAAATTTACGTCCTTTTTGAATCCAGTTAATGAATCCGGATTTGTGTTGCTCTTCGCCCAGACCGTGTGTAAACAACAGATGTATCGACATCACATTTTCCAGCACTCTCAGTTGCTTCTTCTTCTTCGTCTTCTTCATACTCCTCTTCCTCTTCAGAGCTTGAATCCCCTATTTCTGCAAGGACATAGTCTTCTTCTGTATCTTGGTCTGTATCATCTTCAGACTCACTGCTCGACACATCTTCGCTTAACTGATCTTCTTCATCTTCTTCAATACGTCTAGATAGTTGCCTAATAATATTTGCTTTGATTGCTTCCAGTTTAACTTTTTTTGTTCCAGATATTCCAAGTTTATGGTATGCTATATACTTGTCTAACTCCAAAACCTTTAACTTTGATAGGCTCCTGTTATTAAACATCCCTTCCCAGTCATAGTCTTCGTACGTCTTACTAGCCTGTTCTTGACGTTTTTCAGCTTTATCTTTAGATCTTTTTTCTTTCCTTAAAGATAGAAGCTTCATATGATTGACATATGACTTGATGGCATCTTCGGTAACCACATATTTCTTGGAGAATTCTTTGATGTTGTCAGGATTATCAAAAAATGAGCTGTCTTTGTTGAACGCTGCCTTCATCTGTACCCTTGGATGGAAATCATCTACACCTCTGTCAACAGTGGGGGTGTCTTTTGGAGGACGATAGTGCAGACCAGGTCTTTGTTGATCAGGGTATGGTCTTGGTATATGCTTTATGCCAGCAGAACTGCAAAACTCATGAGAAAGACAATATTCACATTTTTCACCTTCTCCACTCTCACACGATCCTTTTAAAATTTCGAGATACATCTCTCCAATCTCACAATGTTCTTGCATAAATTTTTCGATTTTAAGGAAGTATGTATTTCCCGGAACTGTTGCTTTCTTTACATCTGACTTGGAAGAGGCATATTGCTGCAAGTATGGGGTGTTAAAAAAAAACTGTCTCTCTTTCTGTGTAGTAACATAGGATTTTATATAATCCCCGGCAGGACCAGGTTCGTCATGAATGGTTTGTGCCACTTCTTTTGCCACCCTCCAAGCATTCTTTTCTATACAGTCTTCTTCTCGCTTTTGGAGGTCTATCAGAGAAAGATTCTCGATTTCGTCTTGTGAAAGGCCATCAAGAGGTCCGTAATAGTTCCACTTCAGGGCACTCCCATCTACTAGCGCATCGCCTATCGCAGCATTAGATCTTTCCGCCTCATTTTGTCCCGAGTCACCTGGTGCACGGTGAACACGGCTAACACGATCTGAATTGTGAATTCTGGCTATTTCTATGTCTCTAAATCGAACCTCTAGGTTTGACACTCCAACTCCCGGCCCCGCATCTGTGGCTTTAAATACATCACAACACCACGGAGTGAGCTGCATTCTTTCGATGGTACAACAAAGATTCTTGCAGTCATTAGACACTTCCTCTTCTTTTTCGTAAAGGTTGTTGTCTGCAATAAGCTGTGAGCAATTATCAATGCAGCACTCAGCTTTTACTTGGATCTCAACAGCTTTGGCTTTAAGCTCATGTCCGATTTCTTTATCTGAGTTTAATATGCCATCTTCTTCTTCTGCGTTCCATGACTGAATAGCTTCATCAATTTGTTGCTCCAACCAACGTAGTTTGTGTTCTTCATAAAGTTTGTACTGGCATTCAGGCTCAGATGATGCATTTCTCACATCTTCCTCCATTGTAAGATCTGAGAAATAATATGCAGTATCGTGTAGATATGAGGAAAACTTTTTGAGTGGCATACTGTATGCATGTGATCTTGATTCTTGAAATAACTGGGGCTGCTCGTGACATAATCTCATATAATCCGAGGCCCAAACGCTACCTGAACTTCCGATATAGCTTTTAGGTCTAACAATTACCAATGTTTGATCGGAACTGTTTATAAGAATGTCTTCTTCTTGTTTGTGTTCAATACAACCTTTGATAAAGCGAAAGGAAGCTGGAGTTTGATTGACTTTAGGCTCATTAAAATCATGTTGAGGCAATTCTCGTCTTTTGTTGGGATCAACAACATCAAACACGACGCCCGCTTTAGAATCTCTAGCACCAACATCAGTCCCTGGTCGTAAATACGCCTTGTCGTCCATGCTAAAAAGACAATCATTAAATTAGCACAAAACAAACAAATAACCAATAATTCACAGAAAATAGTCCAATTACATATTAACGTGTGATTAAACGTATATCGTTGGTCGTATTAAATTTATCATTGTATAAATACCTGATATAAACACTGTGTTGCTTTTGATGATTATCAAACATACTAAACTTTGCATTCCGAACGTGTGCACGCTGATGATGTGTCGACTCTGTATCATGTGACTCAGTCTTTGGAGGCTTCTTAGCACACCATAGCCATTTCCCATGCTTATGTGCCTTTGCTTGCACTGACCTCACATTTCTTGGTTTTCCTCTGTTTGTTACTGTGGTTGCAGATTTGATCATTTTCTTGCCTCTTTTAAACAGCGAATATTGTGCTAGTGAAAGAAAGTGTCTCTTTTTCACCCTATGGTGCGTGAAAAGGGTTGTTTCATGCCTTCTCCCATGGCAGGTACTTTTAGATTCAACAGCTTTTGCAATGAATTCTTCATCTTCTGCATCAAGTAGGCAAGGTGGACCTGCACCAAGTTTTCTCCTCTTGACTCGGTGTGTTTCCAGCAGGTCATCTGCTATTCTTTTAGTTGCTTGTTTGATTTTTCTGTTTGTCTTTTGTTGATCAAGATGTTCAAGTGTTTTCGAAAGTTCTTCCAATCGCTCTTTTAATGCATTTTTTTCGCCCTCAAGGTCAAGCTTTCTCTTTTGAGAGAGGGCGGTCACTTGCTTAGCAATCTTATGATCAATACATTTAATTTGATCTTCAATTTTACTGATCCTTTCACGTGTTCGAAGCTTATATATGTCTTTGGATGCATCCAGAACCCTTTCGCTTTCATCAGAAGCTACCAATACTTTGGAAAGAAATTGAACTGCTCGAGTAGGACTTATGCCGAGGTTGAAGGTCTCAGCTCTAGAATGTGATGCGAATATCACGGCTTTGAGAGCCATCTTATCATACTCTGTGTCCATAGAAGAAATAATTTTGGCTAGAGACTTTGCGTCTAAAAAAAATCGTACAGATTTATAGTCACTTCCTTCCAACTCCTCAATCTGTTGAAGTTCTAAAAGAAACTTCCCAATATCTGTTGTTTCATTCTGCAGAATCAAATATTGTTTCTTGCAAAAAGTTCCGATGTAAACACACAAGCCATGATCTTGGTCCAGGACGTGATCACGAAAATATGTCTTATCTGGTGTAGTATCCATGAAACCGCAAAACAAATCATATGCATCATCAAAAGGCAGAAAACCTGTAGATAAATGAATAGATAGAGCCTTTATTTACGTGTCAAAAGAACTAAGAAATAGTTTAAATATATAAACTACCTATAGAGTTCTCTCCATCTAAACTTGAAGCCAATAGTTGTCTTAGCACATAAATAAGTCCTTCCAGAACTTTTGACAAACATGCATTCGTCGGTGAAGCTTTCAGTAAGCCTTCGAGCTTGTCAAGGTTGTTTTTCACATCACAAGTTTGCAACGATTTTCTTAGATGTTGCGTCAGAAACGTGAGATTGCGAAGTTCACTCCTCTTTTCTGTAAATGATTGCGTGTTAACTCGCGCTTCTTCTCTCAGCTGTTCTTTCTCGAAAGCAAGTTCATTTGACTTCGCCATCTTGGATCTTTGCTCCTCCTTTGGGCTACCTGTGGTATTTAGATACCATTCTCCCTCTTTCAAAAAACAAAATGGCGGACGAAGTGATTCAAGTTGATGAATATTCAGAAGTGGTAGAGTTTCTACGCCTGAGTGATCTGCTTTCATTTCAATCGAAATTCATTGCGGCTGGAGTGAAAAAGAGAGAACATTTTCAAGATGTAGACGAACATGATTTAAAGGAATTCGGTGAGTTTTTCTTCCGAAATCCCCATCCCTCTCTATTCTAGATAAACTACTCAACTGTATAAACTTTGTGTACTTCGACACATTTTCATTCATGTTTATCTGATAAGCTTTTTAAAAGATCGAATAAAATTCTATAAACATTTTTATTCCATTATCAGGTCTTACTAATATTGAAATCAAGCGCTTTTTACGCAAGAAAGGGGAATTATTACTGCCAAGAAAAACAACCACTGTTGTGGGCACATCAAATAATAATAACCCCAAAGTTCTTCGTGTTGGCTCAGTCACCTTCAACCGTTGTGACGCCGATGAAAATAGTCCTTGGGAGAATAAGACGCTAGGATGGATCCCAAATGCGACCACAAAACGTGCCAGATTTATGAACAGCATTCTACCTTTGTATTATAAGTCTATGCACCCATTCTGTAAGAATGCACGTGAGTTTGTCAAAAGGTTCCACAACGAGGGAAGACATGAATATGATACAGAAGGCGCGGTTGAAAGGCTTGAGAAGCGAACCGATAATATCATGAACCCTAAAAATGCAGCAGCAGCCGGCAAATATTTCTGTGAAGATTATGTATTAACACAAGCTGACATACCTACATTTGAAAACAACCTTAAAATGGTCCAAGATATTCAGATTTCAATCCAGAAGCTGGAGAAAGATGTAAAAGAACATTTATGTACTCATTACACTAAAGGAGGAAAACTAATTTCTGGACACGTCTATCCAAAATCTTTTGATGAAAAAATTATTGGCAAACTTACAAAGGTCAGAGAAAGGGTATTACAAATAGAAGGAAGCCTTCTTGAAAAGCTGGAGAAGACTAAAAATATGTTCAAACTTTATAAACTTCGGAATGCAAAATCAAAGAAGCGTTCTAAGAAAGAAAACCGAAGGAAATCCAAGAAAAGGAAAGTTTCCAGAAATGCCATCAACATGCAGAAAGTACGCGAGTTCATTTCAAATGCTTCTAGTTCTGTAGAAGTAATTCAAAGCGAAAACTTAAACTTGGAAGCTCTAGCTATGATGTCATTGTCTCAAGTAAAGTATGTACACCTTATGTATGAAGATGGCCAACTATCTGATGATTCTGTACAACTGATAAGTGAATATGTGAAAAACTTCCCAAGTAAAGAAAATCATCACTCAGACCCAGATAGTGATGGTGTTGATGATGATAGTGATGATGAAGTTGATGATGACAGTGATGATGAAGTTGATGATGACAGTGATGATGAAGTTGATGATGATAGCAACAGTGATGTTGATAATGGCAATAAAACCAATGATGATAGCAACAATGATGTAAATGTTGATGATTGATAAAATTGAAAAAATGGAATATGCATGTACTGTTTGGGAAAGTTAGTGTAAAATAAAAGTTGTTCATTTTGACAGTGATGATGAAGTTGATGATGATAGCAACAGTGATGTTCATAATGGTAATGAAACCAATGATGATAACAACAATGATGTATCTTAAAATGTTGATGATTGTTAAAATTGAAAAAAAAGAAATAGAATATGCATGTACTGTTTGAGAATTCAAAGTTAGTGTAAAATAAAAGTTGTTTAGTTTGTTTTTTCAAAAGATGAGTCTTTTCCAAAATTATGTATTGAATTGTAGCCGGTACAGTCAAACACCAAAAGTGAGTAACATGAATACCATGCTAATTTTATTGTTTTGTATCTTTTCATTCACACTATTTTAACTGTAGTAAATAGCGCAAAGTATTTCACACATTTAAATTTTGTACTCTTTTGCTGGTAAAATGCTTGCACAATTTTTCATGCCCCCCCCTTAAACTCATGCACAAAAATTGGTGACCCACCCCCTATTTGCACCAGCCCCCCCCTCTCTATAAATAATGACCGGTCCCTTAGCTTAATGAAAAGGTAAGAACAAAACTTGATAAAATTTCTGTACTGGTGCTTACTTAAAAGTATTCCAACAAACTAACCCTGGTGAAATTTCCGTAGTAGTGCATACCATTGTTTAATCCCTGCAAAATTACCCTAACCCAGACCCTAAATTCTGTAGTAATAATTTTTATATGCAATGAAACTGCATGCGTAAATAAGTATGTGCCAGTACACAAATTATCACCTAACCCTTAAAAAACCTTAACTACTATACTGTCTGATACATGCAATGAAACTGCATGCAGAAATAAGTATGCACCAGCATGGAAACTATCTCTAAAACTTTTGCTTAGTTTTAATTTTTTCTTTCAAATTGTTAGAAATGTTTTGTTCAGCTACTATACAAGTTGTGCAGTTGTGAACTTGCTAGTAAACCATAGCATTCCACTAGAGGAAAGAACAACTTTGCAAGGCCTGATTTTTGTCCAAAGTGACCTTTCACTGTTTGTTTTTCATTGTCAGAATCAGCCATTCCAGTAAAGCCGAATAATAAAGTTTGTTTTAAAAAAAATATGTGAAGTGTTCAGGTTTTAGTTGATAGAAAAGGTCCTGGATTTGCTTGAAAGGTATTGGAAAGTCATGGAAAAGTCCTTGAATTTCATTTCAAGTAAAATAGTGATAGTTTACAAGTTTGCATTAAAGATACTGATTTTTTTTATATATTTATTTATTTTTGATATTTAACATCATGCGTCCATTTTTAGTTCTTTCATATTTTTTTCAGAACCTGGTATAGCTTCCTTTCATTAACAAAATAAGTTTTCATATTAATTTTTTTTTGTGATAAAAAAGGCTAAAATGTTATATTGGTTAAAAACTCAAACGTTTTTGACTAAAAGTCATCTTCACTCCTGAAGATGACTTTTAGTCGTTCATATTTTATAACTACTGTACATTATTATAAAATAATTGATTAGAAATTGATTATTACATGGTAATCTGTTGTATGTTAGTATTAAGTCTAGGATTATAGATTTTATGTAAAATCAATGGCCCATTTTGTCTCTCTACAAAGTCTTTTTTATCTTTTTCAAAAAGATACTCAGGGCTTTCAGAATGTTTTGAAGTAAACGGTTACTCCAAAAAAGTAGGTGGCTGTGAACAGAGATGAACCGGATGTGACACCCATCATCTTATGAACATTTTAAGGGATTGTGTTAAGCAAAACAAATGCAACTCCAAAACAAATTACTCTTATATTTGGCAAAATCACCAAATTGTTGGACTTTTTATACCTCACATCAAGAAAAAGTAACCGGTGATGAAACATGAAGTAGCCGGTGGAGCTCCGGCAGATGCCGGCTTGTTCTGAAATCTCTGGATACTGATATTAATTTTAACCTCCAGGAAAGAAATGGACAAAATGATATTGAAAATGAAAATTCTGAAGAAGAGGAGAAAAAAAAATTCTTTGCTGAGGTAAGTAAAAATTACATGAAAATTGTAACATGAGTGTGGGTAAAAATCTAGATGATGTAGGTCATTGTACTATACTTACACACAGAATTTGTTATATTATAAAAAATTATTTAGTAACGAAGCTTATAAATCTTACAATCATTGTAAGTGTTTTTCCAGAGGAGTTTATTAATTACATTTTGCTTCATCAATGAAAGTTTTTTTTGCCTCTGAAACTAAATTTAATTATATTAATTTTTATTTCATTTCATTTTAGTTGACTTATCTTTTGGTGGTGATAAAAGCACTTATTAATATTTAACTTGTATTACCGGTATCTGAATTTTCCGAATAACAGCTCTTTGTCAATCTATCCTCAGCTGGCTTTGTTCCTGGAAGACAACACAGCTTTTAAGGTTTCTTCCTTAATCTCTCTCTTAATCCATTAACCCCTCCCCCTGGGGCTCAGGGTTGCCTTCTCTGTAATGTCAATGGCAGTATACAGTAAAGCTTGATAAACACAGTTAATGGCAGAGCTTCAAAACATTCACGGCATTCACTTGTTGCAGACTTTTTCCCTTTTTCTGCTATTTCCCATACTTTATGGTTTGCTTTTTTGAAAAAGGAGCTTTATTTAAAATTCATTTGGCAGATTGACTTTTACCAGAATCAGTGAATGTTAAAATATTTATTTTATTTAGTGCCAATAACTACAATGATGTAGTAAATTAATGTTGTTTTGCTTGCAGACTTTTGTGATCCAATGATAGTTTTGTTCATAGTTTCATAGCTTTCAGAGTACAGATATTTGACATACAGTAATGCTGCTTTCAGACAATAGTCATGTGTCATATGACAGAGCAGTCCAGAAACCTTACCTGTTTTTTGTTCTGAGCAGAACCCTAGCACATGACTGCTGTAAAGGTGATCGTAATCTGCAGTTGCTTAAATGTCCTTCCCACAAATTACTCTCAATAAATGTTTGTGTGTTTCTTGGTAACATATAACATTAACCTAGACTAGATGGCAACAGTTCCTTAATAATGCAAAGTCATTTGTGGTAGAAATGATCAATGACAATCTGTGTTTTGCTTCTCTTACGTGTTTATTATTTAAAACCACTTAATGTTTACATGATAAAAAACAACATGTACAGTAGTTACTATTAATAATAATAAAATGTTGAAAGAATTGAAGTTTTAAAAAAATAATTTTTCTTTTTTAAATAGCTGGAGAAAAGTGTCCCTGCATCAGGGCCTGGTGAACACCCTCTACAATGCCCCTATGCCTTCTGGTTCTCTCGTAGAACGCCTGGAAAACTACAATCCTCTTTAAACTATGAGCAAAACATCAGACTAGTTGGCAAGTTTGCCTCAGTAAGTTGAATGGATAGTTATGAGCTAAAATATATCTTTGTCCAATGATGCTTTTTGTATTTAACTTGCCTGTCTATATTGTAGACAGTTCCCTCAGGTTCTTGAAAACCTTTTAAGTACTGTATAATTTTCTTCCTTTAAGGCATTGAAAAAGTCTTTAGTTTAAATTTCCAATACTAAACTGCTTTTAGTTTTGAAAATTAAGTCTTTATCTTTTACATATAAATTTACTAGTATGTTTTTTTAAGTACTAGACAGTGTAAGGGGGGGGGCTCAAAAAAGATGGGTGCTTATAAGGTGGGGCTTAATGGAAATATATATTATGTGTGGTGCAAAACTGGTGTAGAAAAAGAGGACAGAGGACCTAATGGAGATGTTGGGATTGAAGGATACAGTGGTTCAGATGGCAAAGACAAATGGAGTGAGATGGTACGAGCATGTGTTGAAGGGGGATGATGGGCATGTTTTGAGAAAAGCATTACAGTTTGAAGTGAAGGGCAAGAGGAAGCAAGCACGACCAAAGAAGAGGTGGAAGACACAAGTGGAGAAGGAGAGCAAGAGTGCTGGTTTGGAGAAGGAGGATGCCTTAAATCGAGTGAGATGGAGAGTGGGAGGGTAAATCCGGATCGAAATTGGATTGATTGATTGATTGATTGATTGTAATTAACCGTCAGACGACCAAACTAATGTACAGTATACCACCATCTCTTGTTTTTTTGCAAGAAGAGCTATGGTAACCAAAATGGAAAGCTTGACTATTGCAGTTTTCAAACATATTTTTCTTGTGTCAGTTATAAATGGTTTTCATAACAATAGTAACATCAATTGATGATGTTATCATTGCAACTTTTTTTTCAATTTTTCGAAACTTCTTGGAAGGGTGTATTATTTATAAGTGGAAGTTTATGACATTAATGTCTGTAAAAATTTGAAAAAAAAATTTTTTTGAAAATATTTTTACAATTTTCTGTTTTTCTGGAGACATTTTTCAAAACCTTACCCTTATTCATTTACAATCTATATACTGCATTCCCTTCCCCTACTATTGTACACCACCCCCAAAAACATTAATAAACCTCATTTTTTCACAAAGTTTTATTCCTATGCACTGACATTTGAACTTTAGGTCTATACTTTGTATTTCAATTTAGCTTAAGCACTATCACAAGCAATCAATGCAAATTTTCTCTTATTACTTGTGCCAGCAGCGAAGCATGGCACAAGTTTAAGTTTGCCCCATGTTTTTTTTTTTAATTTTTGTCGAAGTCTTCAGCCACTTGATGTAATACTTGATGTAACACTTGATGTAATACTTGATATACTGGACAGCGGTTATATTCGGCTATTTGATATGACTGAGAAGCCAAGTTTTGCATATACAGTCAGAACTCAATAAAATCAAATAAAAGCTTTCACATTTTATCCACAAGCTGGCACAAGTATACGCTCCTAGAGCGTCTTGTTATTTTCTATTCTCATCACTTTTTTAGCCCTTTGCCCTCTTGGTAATAATATTTAATTGTACATTCAGGTTCAGAAATATTCAATGTTATATAAAAAGTGAACTGGTTTGAAAAATTTTACTTTTTAGAAAATGGTTAACCTATTAAAAAACAATTTTATCACCAAGTAAGAAAACTATAACTTTTGAAAGAATTAATAAAAATCAACTTAAAAAAAAAAAATTCAATACGAAGTGTTTATACAGAAGTCTTACAACACGCGAGAAGTGTGTGTGATCATAGGGGAGTTCTCTTCTGCTACTGCTACACAAACAGTTGATACAGTACAGTTAGCACTGCATGGTTCCTTAGGTTATCAGGCTCTCTTTCTTCATCATCATCCAATTTTGATCCAGGTTTATCCCCGTAAACGGGGTTGGCTGGATTTACCCCACCCTAACAGCAATCTCTCCAACTCCCACTCTTCATCTTGCTCAATTCAAGACATTCTCCAAACCAACACTCTTGCTCTCTTTCTCCACTTGCATTTTCCTCGTCTTCTTTGGTCATCCTCGCTTCCTCGTGTCCTTCACCTCAAACTCCAACGCTTTTCTCAAAACATGCCCATCATCCCTCCTCAACACATGCCCATACCATCTCACTCCATTCGCCTTTGCCATCTGAACCACTGTTTCCTTCATTCCCAACATCTCCATTAGGTCGTATTAATTTTGATTTTCTTTGAAAATAATTATGTTAGGTAGAGCAGTTCTGGTCATATTATGGGTATCTCATGCGGCCTGGAGACCTAACAGGACACAGTGATATTCACCTCTTCAAAGATGGCATTAAACCAATGTGGGAGGTGAGTACATGTACACCTGGCCCCCAACAATCAATATGAAACATTAAACCAGGCATTGAGTGTGATGTTCCTCACAATCAGCTTCAATAACTAATTAGAAAATAATATTAACAGCTTGAGATTCAACACAGAATGAGTGGTAGTGAGTAACTGGAGTAGGCAACATTTCATCATAATCATCATCAACAACAACAACGTCATCATCACCATCATCATCATCATCATCATCACCATTATCATCTTCATCATCACCATCATCATCATCACCATCATCATCACCATCATCATCATCATCACCACCATCATCATCACCATCATCATCATCACCATTATCATCATCATCATCAACAACAACAACAATGTCATCACCATCATCATCACTATCATCACCATCATCACCATCATCATTACTATCATCATCACCATCATCACCATCATCATCATCATCACCATCATCATCATCAACAACAACGTCATCATCACCATCGTCGTCGTCATTATCATCATCATCATCATCACCATCATCATCACCATCATCAACATCTTCATCATCAACATCATCACCATCATCATCATCACCATCATCATCATCACCATCATCATCATCATCATCACCATTATCATCATCACCATCATCATTATCACCATTATCATCATCATCATCATCATCATCACCATTATCACCATCACCATCATCATCATCACCATCATCATCACCATCATCATCACCATCATCACCATCATCAACAATAACGTCATCATCACCATCATCATCACCATCATCATCACCATCATCATCATCACCATCATCACTATCATCATCACCATCATCATCATCACCATCATCACTATCATCATCACCATCATCACTATCATCATCACCATCATCACTATCATCATCACCATCATCATCATCATCATCAATAACATCACCATCACCATCATCAACAACAACATCATCATCACCATCATCACCATCATCAACAATATCGTCATCATCACCATCATCATCACCATCATCATCATCACCATCATCATCATCATCACCATCATCATCATCACCATCATCATCATCACTATCATCATCACCATCATCACTATCATCATCACCATCATCACTATCATCATCACCATCATCATCATCATCATCAATAACATCACCATCACCATCATTAACAACAACATCATCATCACCATCATCATCGTCATTATCATCATCATCATCATCATCATGAAAGTAGATGGTACGTTTTATTTTATCTATTTTTTTCTTAAAGCATTTTTTAAATTATGGCTGTTTTGTCCGCTTATCTCTGCCAATTTCCAGCTGGCAAAAATGTTCAAGTAGCTGGTGATATCGCTTGTCACCAGCGCCTATTGACAACCCTGTTTAATAACGTCTCTAGTTTCCCACTCCTGGGGTTGGACATGATATGAGTTGTCTCCACTGTTTTTTATCCTTTGCCATATCTTCCTTGTGTCTTCTTCCACTACCTTATAACATTAATTTTGTCACAGCTGTTTCTGTCATTTCTTTTGCTATTAATGGAGTACTCAATATGCAATATTTTTTGTTATGCTTACACAAAGTCATGCATTTTACAAAGTCAGTGACATGGCATTCACTGTCTACTTGCATGAAAAACAATATTTTGTTATAGGATGAAGCAAACAAAGATGGGGGCAAGTGGATTGTTAGACTCAAGAAAGGGTTAGCATCAAGATGCTGGGAAAATCTTGTAAGTATTTACAGTGTACACTTCTTGTATAATAATTATTTTTATTCCATATCCTGGCTTTTCTCCATTATAATATTCCATATGCTTACCCCAGACCTCTTTTCTACAATAATTTTTTGTTTCCTCGCTGGCAATACACAGTGAGATGTATTTTCAAAATTGCATTTTTGAAATTTTGCATTTTTGAAATTGCAATTTTGAAATTTATTATGATGCGTTACAATGAATTCAAGGTAGTTTTTAAACTAAGCTAAGTATAACAATGTCTGTAAATTACCAATTTTAATTTTTTGATGCAGTTACTATGGGAACAAATTAAATATATTTGTGAAAACATAAAAATATTTACATACAGTACTTAAAATCAGTCAATCAATCAATCCAATTTTGATCTGGGTTTATCCCCGTAAATGGGGGTGGCCGGATTTGCCCCACTCTAACAGCAATTTCTACGTATGTAAAAATGTCTGTTTTATGAGAGAAGTTGATTTTTTTTCTGTTCAAATAATATTTCCAAAGCCTCTATTGTCTTTATAGGGCGACCGTTGTTGGTGTAGTTGGTAAGATCGCTGCCTTCCAACCACAGGGTTCCCAGTTTGATCTCCAGCTTTGCCGAGATTCGAATATTTGTGCAACCTTCTTTTCCACCTAAGCCAACTCAGCTTTCCATCCTTCCGGGGTAGGTAAATGAGTACCAGCATCTGCTGGGAG
>JAOBBB020081430.1:0-13695 GCA_025331005.2 Zoanthus gigantus
CCCAGTTTCTTTACAGACATAATTCGGGAGCGTCTTCTGCCTTCGTCAGTGTTATAGTAAACTAGATAATGGTATGTTTAAATAAAAAAATTAATGTCAATAGTGATAGATACTAAAATAATAGAATTGTTTAGAATACAATGGTTGCATTTACAGTGCAAGTTTGGTATTAAAGTATTTGGTATTAAAGTGTTTACTCAGTATAACACTGACGAAGGCGAAACATGTCTGTAAAGAAACTAAACTGAGTTGTCGTTTATGTGTTGAAAATATTAACATGTCTGCTACTCAATCGTCCATTTGAAAAGACTCTTCGTTTGGAAAAACGCAAGAGGAAACCTACATAGACTATAACGACGGTATTATCCTGACTTATGTTTTTTAAATCTTCACGTGGTGATCGCTGCATCAGAGAAACGATAAAATGTTAGTGATGAGAAGGAGAAACTTGTGTCAAGGAGTTTGCTTTTACCTTAAATTCTTCCCTGAAAAGAAGGTTGTCATTATCGTGCATGCGCAGAAAGTGTTGTTTTAAGTTTTCCATAGGAACAGGAATCTTCTGTTCCACAAAAGTCGGCTGATCGTAAATGTCTGTCAAGAAATAATAAGGTTAGCTAAGACAAGAATCGCAACTATGGTAACCAAATACACGTGTTTCATAAGAGGTGATCATTGGAATTTGGTACTGTCCAATAAAACAGAAACAAATTTAGTTTTAATCTTAATCGTGTATAGAAGGCTTTTTAACAATAAAATGGACATGGCGCTATAGAGCGTTAACATATTACATTATCAAAAGAATTTCGCACATTTAGGATGAACTATCGTAGTTACAATTGCGCATCCCGAAAAAAGACAGATGAACTCATGAACAAGGATCATTTGAGATCGTTCTTCTTTAGTATTCAAACACCTTACTTTGCCCCTTGCCGAAAATAATGTTACTTTATATGCTAGCATCGTTCTGATCTTTGAATTTAATTTTTGTATCTACTTATACAAGTTCGTTGTTATTGACCAAAGGGCAGAATCGATCACTTGGGGCTACTTCGTCATTATCATTATTAATATCTATCATTATCTCTATTAATATCTACCAATATCATTAATATCTATCATTATTATTATTATTAATATAAAACAATACCTTTGATAATATCTATCATTATCATAATTCCTATTTTTACGAGTTTTTAGTATAACATTTGTCAAAACAAAAAAAGAACTTTTACCTTCCGATTCCGCAACCGGCATGGATTTTAAGCGAATAGATTCCTCTCGACTTTGGTTCAAACCCGTTCTTCTTTTCCTAAGAGTTTAATTATAAAACCGATGATAGACCCATTTTTTTATTTCTTTTGTCTCTCTAAGAGCTATTAAATTAGTTAGTCGTGTTAAATTTGCGGTAAGAAGGAAACCAATGAATTATTTTACCACCCCGGGCAGCATTTAGGAATAGGCGATAGCTTATTTAACTATCAGAGGGACAGAAATGCAAGACTAAATGCTAGACTTATGAGGTTATGTTTCCGATGATGTAGACGACTTAATGAATAGCCAAAGAGCTACCTGACTGCCAGAGATTCAAACTCATGAGCTCGGCTGTAACGGAGCAGTGCTTTACCAACTTGTCCTAACATCTGAGCAATGCTGTCATATCTACTTGGTAGAAGGCAGCCAATTTAGAGAATCCATTGAAGTCTTTTTAGTTAATTACCGTTATAATTTGTATCTCGTTCAATGGCGATATGGCTATGAAATTTGAATATTGTTTATTGGGGATTTAGTACAGCTTTAAAGCCTGAAATTGCAGAATAAAGATGGAAACGTATAAGGTCTTAATCTGTTTGAGCTGGTACATATCGAATAAACAATTAGTTTGGTATATCCCTACTTAATACATACTAATTCTAAAATACATTTTCTTTGTTGTGTTTTAAATTGTTATAAAAATGCTAATGCTTATAAATTGTTTTGGAAGCAGTAAACTTTAAACGGGGTTAACAGATACAGACATACTGATGTTTAGTGTTGACTTGTTACAAAATATATAAGAATAGCTAGAGTCAAAAATCTTTGCCATGATTGATAAGGTCTAAGCTAATGGCTCGAGTATAATGAGTTATTATTAGTCCTTTCAGTCCTAAAGTTAGTTTACATAAAACATACAAAATAAGGCATTTGGTCATGAGAAAATGAGATTTGATCAAGTAAAGAAAACTACTGAAGATAAAATTAACTAAATAAGTAAGTAGATTTCTCTCGAACTTGTAGCCGGATGAAAAGTATGGGCTTAAGTTGGAAGAATTTAACAACACTACTGGGACTGAAAGGAAATTCATGAAAATCCTTTGCCGGACAGTAATTTCAGTTGTAGGGTAGTGAAACGCCTTCAAAAGCGGCGTTTTTAAACTAAAATTGAAGTACACACTTTTTATGTTAAAATACCTTTGGTATCTTAAATTGAGGAAACCTTTCTTTCCAAACCACGGCAAACAAAGCTTCTAAAGGGCAGGGTTGACCCAGTTTACAAAGCACTTCTTTCATTTCTTTATAAATGTCACACTTGGAAAAGCTTGATGGAAGGTGCATCAAATTGCTAGTTGGCATAAAGTCGCATTCTCCTCAAAGAACTTTTCAAGAAAATTAACTGCAGCTTCCGTTGCAGGCGAAGTCTTTGGAAAGTCTGTTTCTATGGTCAGCGCAAAGTCTGCCATTGAAAAAGTCTCTTTTCCGAATAAAAAATGTCCTCCGTGGAATACCAAGAACTGTTGTCCTGGTAGTGCAGCAGGTTTTTAAACCTAAAATATGGTATGCAAACTCTCCACTGATAAAGGTGGTTGCTCTCCAACCAGTCTAATACATACTGTTGTTGATGGAAATAGTTTTGGATATGAATTTAAAAAACATTTCCCTTGCCTTTACAGTTTGCCCTTCTGTCCTTCTGTTTGCTTTTTTAAACAATTATCTTTACAACAGCGAGGTAAATTGTTTGCCACATCCTTCGGATGTCTAATGCTGCTTCTTTTTTTTTTTTTTTTTGGCTGAAGAGAAGTAGATAATTCAATTCTTAGTTTAATCAAGGAAAATAAGTTTTTTCATAGTATTGCTATTAAATATGATGAATTACAGACTAAAGTTATTTGTTAAAATATCTTCTATTTTCGACCGTACGTGTCGCCACGAGGTCAATATCGATATTTTAACAGAGAGTAACGTTTGGGTCCATATTAAGTCTCATCAGTCCCGAAGAAATTTTTTTAAAAAAGAAAATTACGAACTTGTTTTTTCTCTTTCGTCGGAAACGAATTTGCTAACTGCATGCAACGCTCCATAACTTATTGCCTGAATTACTCGGTCCCAATTTTGCTTCCCATCTGCATGTACAGCCTTTCATCTTCATATCCACAAAGGATATCGTTCAATTTATTTCGATTTTTGTCTTCGACAATTAACAAAATACTATCTTTCCTTGTTTGACTGTAACGACAGAAAAGTATTCTAAAGGAAGTCGCAAAAAATTGTGCATATACGTAGCTAGGTATGTATGTATTTACTTATTTCCCTTTTCCATTTTGACTTTGGTATGATTCGTAAACTTATAAGTTAGACGAGGAGCTTAATCGGAAATTTTCCTTATTTCTGTGCATCCGCCGAATACGACATTTATACATAATTAATAATTTAAAAGAAAACTGAATAATAAAGTAAAAAAGAACTTACCTTTACATAATTTGGTCTTGGAGCTTGCTCCTTGTAAATGTGTCAAATCGCTGCTACTGCTAGTTGACGCGCTCGTTTCATCATAACTATCAGAAGAGGCACAGTTATCTGTCAGGTTTTCTTCAATCTTCCAAGACGCTTCTCCTTCAATTGTTGAATCACTACATCAAGGGCGTAGCCGGGGGAGGGGGTTCCAGAAGTCTCCCCCCGCCTCACACCTCGATACTTTACACTGTGTCAGTTTTTAAAGCGACCTCATTGCGATACTAATGACTGACCAAACAGCTTTTGGTAATTTGAAATCCCCCCTTTTAAAAATGATGGCCACGCCCCTGTACATTCATTTTCAGTTCTTGTCATAAAACTTCGAATAGTACATTCAAATATTTCCTCTGTGACTTCGCCTTCAGTTTCATCATCCGACAATTTTCTTTTAAAAGTACAATCGGTGTTGTCACATTGTTGCTTGATTCATGTGAAGATGTGGTGTTTTTACTAATTTTCCTTCTGCAAGTGACGCTTGTGGAAAATACCTCCGTTGAATTTCATTGTTTGATTCCATTAAAATCTCTCCGTTGAAAAATACCTCCGTTGAATTTCATTTTAATGGTTCCATTAAAATCTTCCTGATCATCATCGGAACCAAATATTTCTTGGTACTCTGAAATCGAAAGTTTTTCGCCCTCTGAAAAAGAGAAGAGGCTTTCGCCTTCCTGGCTCGCCATTCAAATGCAGACTATTACATGTTGTTTGTTAATGATGCAACGTAAATTATGCTTGTAACTTGACAAGTCGGTTTATTGCCGTAATCCAAGATTCTCAGCGTCGTTGTTTTAGAATAGTGTCAAGCTATTTATCGACTGCGTTTTTTAATTAAGGAAAAAATTCCTTAATTTTAAACTTAAATGGTCGTTCGTTGTTTTAAAAGGTGAAAGGAATGCATACAGTACCACTGCAGGTATAAAGTAATTTTGAAAAAGTTTTGTGAACGCTGTAACAGTTCTGATTTGTAAAAACCTTTTAATCTGAATAAGTTAGTATTTAGCAAGTCTATTTTTGGTAGCGTTTATAATGCTAAAAAATTTCCTTTATTTTCAAAAGCTTAAAGAGACGTTCGATTGCAAATAATTTTTTTTAAAGGGGGAATGCGTCATGCGTGACGTGTTCCCCGGAAGTACGACTGCTGGTACAAAGTAATTTTGAAAAAGTTTTGTGAACGCTGTAACGGATTCGGATTTGTGAAAACCTTCTAATCTGAATAAATTAGTATTTAGCAAATCTATTTTTGGTAGCGTTTATAATGCTAAGAAATTTCCTTTATTTTTCAAAAGCTTAAAGAGACGTTCGATTGCAAACAATTTTTTTAAGGGGGAATGCGTCATGAGTGACGTGTTCCCCAGAAGTACCAAGGCAGATATAAAGTAATTTTGAAAAAATTTCGTGAACGCCATAACGGTTCCGATTTGTAAAAACCTTCTAATCTGAATAAATTAGTATTTAGCAAATCTATTTTTGGTAGCGTTTATAATGCTAAAAAATTTCCTTTATTTTTCAAAAGCTTAAAGAGACGTTCGATTGCAAACAAAATTTTTTTGAAGGGGAATGCGTCATGCGTGACGTGTTCCCATGAAGGCCCTGCTAGCTTAAAGTTGAAGTAGTTCTTTAAAGGTTTTTTGAACGACATAATGAATTTGTGAAGAACTTCTAACATGATAGTTTACAATTTTAGCAAACATATTTTTGGCAACCAAGGCAATTTCATTTTGGGGAAGTTATTAATAGAAAACATTCTTCTGAAAAAAAGTTTTGTAGCTTATAAGCTATATTCTTGTGGATAAAAATTAAATGTATTCAAAACTAAAACAAAAAAATGTAATGTTTATACAAAAAAACACTTGTGTTCTTAAACAAATTGGCTGTTTTTTTAAACATTTTGGAAAACTATACCTCTTTCCCCTTCAAAAAGGCTGACTGACAATCAAAGTCCTAGTTATTATTATTAATCATTGAATGCTCAGTCTGGCATTTTAATAGAGTTTTGTTATTACATACACAGTTTTAAAAACAGCACAAATGAGTTTTTACCATACTGTGACAATTCGGCTGAAACATTAGTTTAGAAAGTTCCCAAACAATTTTTATTATAGGTTTTAAAACAACTCAATCTACATTGTACGGTATCACACATTTATAGTTTAACATCCGATTTTCCGATGATCTTAACTCGCCGCTTCTGCATCAAAAGGCAGAACAATCGACAAAGAACTATTGATTATAAGTTTACAATTTTACTGAGTTTTATAGTATACAACTAACTGTCACAGCTCGATTCAAGCATCAAATCGAGAAGCCTGGTGCGCAAATATTCTCCATTGTCACATGTTCGAAAAAAAATTACACCATACGATATCACACTTTAAAGTTAACATTCAATTTTAGTACTATAGACACCAACTCTTATAAAGAGTTATTATTCCACAAATGTGATCCTTTTTTTTTCTTTCAACAAATTTTACTGGTTCATTAAAGTTTTTAAACGATTGTACTGTCTATTTTATCCGCCTTTTTAAACGAACGGAAGTTCAGTATTACTTCATTAAGGGTAACACCTTTGAAAAAACACTCGCTGCCAAAAAATAATAGGCATCACCACGGTGTAAAACGATAACTTATTTTATTAAAGTTATTATTTGTGTTCATAAATACATTTTTAACATACTTGGAATACTGTCAAAAAGATCGATATCAATCCCTAACAGACTTATTAACTAGTGCTACTGAGCTTCGTCCACTAAACGACTTTTTTTATGTAAGCAACTTTTTATAAACGACTGTACTAGGTTTAAATACTAATAAGCAACTGACAGGATCCAAATGATGTTCTTCCAGGGTCTGGTAATGAGGAAGAATGTGAGAAAGAGACAATGATGGATTATATCAATATAAAGCAACTCCAGTTCTAACTTTGCTGCCTGAAATTAAGCACCCCGAGTTCTAGTCAAAATCCGAAGTTGCTTATAAAAGTTGCTTGAGTAGAGCGGTTAGTTGTACTTGCATGAGGCTATTTGCTCGGAGTGAATTCACTCCGACGAAGGACTACAGTCCCAGTTTAAAAATTCTTTTCACTACGGTGTTGAACTTATCCATTTATAAAACTGTCAATTGTATCTTAATTTGTTCAGTTGAAAAGCCTTCTCAAGTCCTTAATTTATATGTTCTTCAGATTGCCTTGAGGCCTTACTAGCTTGAGAAAAGTTTTAAAAGTTAAATTGATTTTAGTTCTATAAACCTAGAAACATGACAAACAGAGATCTATAAAACTGAAATAAGTTGTTTTCTTTTTTTAAAGAAGATAATCGTATTTAGTTTTTGTTCTTTTGCTACCTAAACTTGGATATTAATGAAAATGGATGAAGGAATTTTGTAAAACGATAATATATAAGTACTTTAAAAGATTACAATAGATTACAATAAAATTGTTTATAGAGTAGTCAGACTATTCGAAGATGATGTTAGCTAAGTAGAACTGCTTTATTACTGCGCATAAAATAGAAATACAATTGAGTATATTAACCAACATTTCTAAGCCTTATATAAAATAGAGTATTTAATATAATTATTTTGGTATCATAAATTAGTTTTATTTGTGTTTGATTATTGACTGTGTTAAATTAATCACATAAAACATGTTTCAATAAAGTTTATTTTGGTATATTGTTTCATGTTCTCATTAGCTAAATCCACTTGCGAGGAATAGAATAGAATTTAATTGTTTTCTTCGTCTTTGTGTTAGAATATAATTTGCCTTGGGCTTTCGTTGTTCTCGAGGTATTTCGGTTAGCGTTAAACAATTTAGAACAAAGCCGAGAATTTGTTGTCAAATTTTTGATGTACAGTTTGAAGGTCGGCTTATACAACGAACACCAACTTTTGGAAAACAGAAAAAAGGAAAAGAGCCTATATTTATTACTCTTTGTGGCATAAATCAAATATGGCACAAATAATTTCAAATATGACATGCCGACAACGTATGCTGTTCATGAAATGTACATGACACGTAAGAATAATTAACTGCAAAATAGGAATTCTGGTTAGCCACTTACACGTTTTCAAGCTGATGCAGCTTTTTATGCTGATAAGAAATATTTCTTGATTTCAAATAAACTTCCAAAAAAAGGGGGGTGGTCGGCTTTTACAGAGGGTAATTGCTAAAACCCACTTTTTGGCCTTGAATACAGGGGTTGGTTTATACACCGGGATTTACGGTAATGGTAATGAACTAAGTGAAGCGCAATTCAATCTGATATTAACTTGTCATTACTGTAATTTCAAAACTGAACGAGCGCGCATCGCGAGTCAAGTATGATTTCAGACCATAATTACACGTCGCGAAATTCAATTACCTATTTTACCATTTTAAGATTATTTTTATGAACTAAAATAATTGTTCAGCTTATAGTTATTATTTCCTTCACTTTTCCAAACAGTTTTGTAAAAGTCACACTGTACATCAGTAATTTTCTTGGTCCTCATTGGCTGTTATTGCCTTTTTTTGCACTGTGATTGGTTGAACAAATGAATGTGATTACAGATTGTAATATTGTTGGAAACTAATCAAATTGCAAGTATCACCAGAGATTTCAAAATGGTTTACAGAGCCGATTCATCAGGAAGCAGAGTTTGTTGCATTACACTCTCAAGTCATTTCTAACGCACATCGTCAAGTACGTGGGAACTTCAGACCAGGCGGTATATTCAAGGCTTTATATTATAGATATACAGATGAGCTAGGCAGCTTGCACTATTTCACTCCTCGCTTCAGATGGAGCTTCGAGTGTTCTTTGCGCAATCTATCGTACAAAGTGTGTATACACCATGTGCCGTTTTCTCCTTTTCCAAAAAAAAGGGATGAGGTTTCTTCTTAAGAAGAAGTTGTCCGTAAATAGAGATTTGTAGAAAATGTTAGGGTATTTAGTGACTTTTTAGAACATTTCTGGGATATTTAAAGCTTTTTGAAAGGGGATCCTGTTTACTGCAAATTCATCATTTGGAGGACTTTTTTATTCTAACTATATATATATATATATGTTTGTTCGTCCTTTCATTTGAAAGATGACCATCTCCACTAATTGTTCATCCTATGAGATTTTGTGGGTGCGAAGATGGCTGGTGAGGCCAATCTGAGCCCGGAACATTCTGGCACAGAAAGGGCAGAAGAGCTTGGGAAGGTGCTGAAGGGTTCATACTGCGGGCCTTCCGTGCTGCTCGCTTTGTCTTGGCCGTCTCGATTCGTTGATACTCGTACGCTACCGCTCTTTGATTGATTTCACTGCGCCATGCTGAACGATCAAGAGCAAGTTTCTCCCATGAGCTGTGATCTATCCCAAAGTCCTTCATGGAAGCTTTAAGTGTGTCCTTGAAGATAGATAGATAGATACACTGATAGCAAACCGAAACCTAGACTCGGCCTACCTGCCCACAGGTAGCCCGAGTAACTAGATGTAGCGCTCGCTAAGTGACAACGAGCAACAATAACTCGTTCCCTGATTTTTCTACTCAAGCATTTTTTGTTTTATTTTCCAAAATATTTCTAGACTGCAAAAAGCCTTATTTGAGCAAAAATCCGCATTGTCTCATACTTCTTGTTTGACTTTTTTTAAAAAAAACAACTTATGTTAAATGCATTTTAGTGAAGCATGCTTCATTACACTACTCAAGTCTCAAGGGTGAACATTTTGAATCATTACCGTAATCGTATGTTTAGGAGTTGAATTGTTTCAAACGTTAACCTTTTATTAGAAAAACTACTATTCGAAACAACAGGCCCTTACTAACACCGATGATCAGGACAATTTCCTCCTTGAGTTGTTCAAAATTAGGATCATTACTTAAATTTGCGGCACATGCATACGCAGTTTTAGACTATAATACCGAATTTCTAGTAGTGGTAGAAAAGAAAGCAGGTTCTAACAGGAGGCCTTGGTTCTAAAGACGAATTAAATTGCCTAACAACAAAAACTTTCGTTAGTTACTAAATCGACCATATCATTTTTGATTTAAAACTTAAGTCTTGGGCGCAGCAGTTATTTGACTTTTTATATGTGATGTTTGAAAGGTTTTAAAAGAAAACATTTTATATGAGATACTTTTAAATATTTTTAAAGGCCAAATTATAATTCATCATTTATGAAATAAGGTGCGATTTTGTTGTATATTCTTATATTCAACGGGCATGAATATCAGGTAGAAAACAGAGACATTTAGAAACAAGTAATCTCTTAAAAACATTACCAGTTTCATCGTCAATGATGCACTGCCACTAAAAAGTATATTCTTTTGTATATAGGAAACATTAAAAATGTAAACATTCTAAGATTTTAGAGGGGTCAGTGTCTTGAAATTTCTTGTATTATCAAGCAACATAGTTTAAAACGTTTCTCTGCTCCAATCAATTCGTTCAATTTAGACGTTTGTTTTTGTATTGGTTCATTACTAATTTATTTTTCGATATATGACAATTGAGGTTTTTCTGTCAACAAATGAATCAGTAAAATAGCACACGCGATTGCTAGCTGTACCAGCTGCACTTCCTTTAGGAATAAACACAATTTTTAACCTGAATTTTTGTTTGAAATCCTTAAGATTTTCAAACATTTTTTTAATTCAGATTAATAAATTAATCCGCAAAATATTTTCATCAATATTATTGTATCAAAACTGTTACTGAAGTTAGAGTTTTAACCGCTTTTTAAAATGCTCACTCTAGCAACTTCATCGACGGGAGCAATAGCCAATATCCTGGGCATCAACTTTGTTGATTCAAAGAATGATAGGCCAAAGAAATATGTATATTAAAACAACTAAAAATGATAATTTCAGTTAAGATTTGTGTTTGCTTTATATACCAATTCGCTAAGAACAAAAATTGTAAGGCTGCGCTTTGAATTCAACGCTTTCAGTAAATTTGAAAAAAGGAAGCATTTTCCCATAAAATGTAAAAGGTAAGCGCACATAAATCTGCAAAACAACAAAACCGAAGTACCTTCTAGAGATTCATTGAAATAATAGCACAGATTTACATTGTTCTTGCGCATAAAACTTGACTGAGAAAAAACAATTTTCAGTCTTGTTGATCAACACAACTAATAATCATTAGTTCTAATATTTTGAGTGCCTCCTAATCATTTAAAATGAAAGATGCCGGCTGGCAAAAATTTCACAGCAGGAAATCGATAAAAAAATTTTAGAATTTAGTTCGATTCGATGTAGTTGATATTTGTTAAAAACTTAAATGCAGTTTTGTATGTGCTACAATAGCTTCTTATATATATTACTTCAATTTTAACACGAACCTCATTCATGAATATTAACAAAAGATTCCAAGTCAAACACAGCTGCATAAATCAGCAAAGTTTCTGAGATGTTTTGATCTTGCCATCAAGTAGGTTGGTAATAAAGTTTGCCAAACCTTTCTCAGCTTGTGTCGTGAATGGCGCACACCATTAAAAAACAGAAATTCTACATTATTGAACAAAACGGTTTGTAATAAAATGCTACGAAATATCTTAAGAAGCATAGACGACAATTATCACATGGTTAATGATAAATGAAGAACACCACATTTATCTGTCAAAACAGCTGAAAAATATTTTCCGCAATAAATCGAGCCATTGGGTTGGATTAAAGGTTTTAAAATTTAACGTGGGACGGCGAGTTGGCGTTAGCGGCCATATTGTTGTGCTTTTGTCGCTGTGACAGATTTTCTGCTTAGCATTATTTCTGAACAAACCAAACTCTTCAACTTTTCATTGAACATACTCGCTCTTCAGCTCATCCTTGGCTCAACTACTCAACCTGCGCATCCAAAATGTTTTGGAGTTGAGATTACATCTGATTATTGCCATATGGAGTAATTTCTTTTCTTTTCTACTCTGAAGAACATCCAAAGAAGATCCAGCAAATATATTGTGTGTACTTGATTCGATGATTGTCATTTGAAATAAGGTAGGTAGAGTTTTGATGAACTGCATAAAATGACCTTGCAAGATATAAAACATCCGGATCCGTTATCTGCTCCCTGGTCTGTTCAAAACATTTACGCAAAGCTGATGTTCGCCGAAATGTTTATGTTCTAGTTGCCTTCCAGTGGGTAAAATCAGAGGTATTGGAGTTTTTATCTTCAAACACACAAGATTGTTCCATCTTTCGGTCCTCAAGAGACAATATTTCATTCATTTTTACAGACAATCTCGCTTATTTTTCTTAAAAGCCTAAAGTGTTTGATTTTACTGTATTTATAATTTTTAATGACTTTGTAAAACGAGGATTGCCGTTAAAAATGGCAATGTGCTTATTTGTAGCCAAGCATTACCGTTGACAAAGAATTTCAATTGTTACCAACACTGGCAACAGTTGGAGACATTTGCGATCAACTGTCCTGATTCACGTGACTTTGGACAATTTTTTGTGGTTACAGGCTTTTAATTTGAAAAAAAAAATTATAATGCTGATCTCTTGTAAGGTGTGCACAATTACAAGTTCTATAAAAAAAACGTTCAGGAGTTCACCCGAGGGAAATTTAATCAATTTACTCGATTTTGAGAAGGAAATGTTTATTATCAAAAGATATAGATAAATTAATGTTTGGTATACTGAATATTTTTGCAATGGATAGCCAATATTTTTTTATTAGTTTTTGTAAATTAGTCATTGTAACGTAAAACGACCGAAAGTTTTCTAAAATCAGTACGTGTGGTGGATGAAACCGCTGACATAAATGTGGGCAGGCTCTTTTTCTCACATTTTGGCATTATTGCCTCAGTTTGGTGTTAAGTAGCCTGCGTTGGTGGCGGTCTTGTAGTTGCATTGGTTGCAGTCTTTTCTCTCTCACAAGACCGCCAGCTACGTAGGCTAGGTGTTAAGCAGTTGATGATTCATATTTTTTTAAACAAATATGCAAAACCTTACGTGTTTTTAAAGAGTCTTTATAGTTTCCGAGAGTTACATGCGTGATATAAAGTCGTAAGATGATAACCATCTCAAACAGAATGCAGCTGGTTTCGGCAATGGCAGTACATTTGTATACGTAAGACCACCATCTTCCACAGTTTTACAATGTTCCATTAATAAATTTGCTTTGGTCAATCAGTGGTATGCTTTATACACTTTTTAAAATCGATTTCAGTTGCTTCTGTGGTTTTCGAAGTCTGTGGTTTTAGAAGCATTTTTGTCACTAACCAAAATGTTACGATCTGTTATGCCTTTATGGTACAAATCAAGTATAAGAAAAGTTGACAATTAACGACAATAAATTTCATTAACTATATTTCGATCGGCCACACCGATCTTCATCAGGTTGTAAGGATATCTTTACATAAACATGAGTAATATATATTAGGAAAAAGAAATATGATATGTAAAGCTTGTTAAAAAATTTTAAACGGTTGAAAGACAATAAACGAAATATGATATAGCGTGTAAATAACAAATAAGCTGTAAATTATGGAAAACAAAAAGTGTAAGATAAATTAAAAAAGAGGTAAAAAATGTAATAATTACATACCTTCTCCTATGTTGAGTCCATAAGGTTCAAGAGTATTGGCTTTGTGGATGAGATGTGTTTCCCGAGCCTTGCGGACTGAATCTCTATTACTAAGGATTTTTTCAATGGGGATTAGTTGAATATCATTAGAAGAGTACTTAGGGGTTAGCAAAAAGTGTTTAGCAGCGGTGGTAGGAGAAGATTTACTATTAGGGTAATCTACTGTGAGTTGATGCTCATTAAATCATTTTCTACCTTTTTTCCTTTTATCTTACACTTTTTTGTTTTGTATAATTTACAGCTTAGGCCAAACAAAATAATATGTGTGGTTCCGGTCACCCGACCGACCCTCAGATTTTCTAGTGCAAAATCGCCGACCCTGTAATATTTTATTGCTTCTTTTGCCATATTTTTGAAAATTTGTTTTCTTC
>JAOBBB020081505.1:0-13694 GCA_025331005.2 Zoanthus gigantus
ACACTCTTTTAGTTATTATGCAAGCAAACTCTGGAATTCCATTAGCGATTCTATTAGGAAATTACCTACTATTAAGGTTTTTAAATTAGCCATTAGGGGCCTTGCCTTTTGTACAGACTGCTGTGCATTTTGTAATTAGTAAATACTTTATAATTTTAATTTTATTAGTTACTAAGTATAGTGTTTTAGAAACTATCATTTATATATTTTTTAATATTTTAACTTATTTATTATTTATCTATATTATATTTGTTAATTATGCATTCTATTGTAGGTATATATTTATGTGTGTATGTGTTTTTCCACACATTTTCACATATGTATATATATATATATATATATATATAATTATATAGATTTATTTAATTACTTATTTAATATTCTCGGAGATATTAGCATTTTTGCTATTTTAAATTCGAGTCAAAATATTGTATTGTATAATATTTACTTCTTTATGTATTATGTATTAAGAAATCATTTCTGATCAAGATTATTATTATCACTGTTATTAATATCGTTATTATTGTTACTAATATCTTTATTAGCAGCATTAGCCCTGTCAATCATTATCATTATCTGTTAATGCTTAAGTACACCAACGAAACACTTACGTGTAATGACGTCACTTAAATCGAAAGTACGCACAACTTCTTTGTCATCATGACGTAACGATAACCAGGTGTTGCAGTGAAATACGCTTACGTAACCGGCATCATTTTCCTTTCTGATGTACATTCGATCCAAGAACCAACCGCTGCCTTGTCATTGAACATATTATAAAGCAGAATTTGACGTTGAAATAGATTCTTTTTGTGTAGGAACCTATTATATACTTATTACCCTGAAATCCGGCGTATAATGAGCTAGAATTAGAGTATGAATGGAGATGTGTCATTAGCAGACGTCCGACTATGCTGTTTAATTTGAATTCTTGAAGACATGCAAGTTTTTAGCGCGGTGTATTCAAGGGCGGAACCTATTTAAGGTCCCGATGAGATGATGACACAATTTCTTTTTGTTTTTAAAGAAATAACCTCTGCGAAAACTGGAAAGAGAAAAAGAGAATTTATGTTTATGGTTCTTGGCTTGCACACCTTGAAATGAAGACCTCTCTTTAATTTGATTAAGATAAATTTAAATCTGTTTTTGATTAGTTTAAATTAAGAGTATTAAAGATTTCCTTGAATATGCGCCACACGGCAGTCAAGACTTCTATGTGGAAAAGACCTTCTCTGAGTAAACAAGTCCGTTGCTAAGAAAAACAGATTGCTTTTTGTTTTGTTTCATTATTTTAAAAACAAAATTTATTTTTACTTTGTTTTTTCTATAAGAAAGGAAAAAATTCCTACCGTGAAATATGTTGAACGTGATGATGTTCCTTCTTAACAGGGCCGGATCGAGGATTATGAAAAAAGAAAGGAAAGGGAGGTGGGAGGGGGTAGCCCCCATTGGAAGAATAAGGCAAATTTTGATACATACTCCAGTAAAGGCACAGAGTTCTAGTGAAGAAACATAATTGATTGGCCATAATATTAACAAAACAAACTTAACTTCTGAACATCGTGTAATTTTGTTTGTTTGTTTTTTACTTCTGTTTTTAACGAAAGCAAATGAAGTCAAACATGAAATCACAAGACTGTGGCATGAAAAAATAGGGGGCGTACGGCCCCCCTAGTCTCCCCGTCTTGGTGATAATGCCCCAACTACCTTTTCGATTCCCATCAAATCTGATCTTTACAGCTTTGAGAGGTCCAAGCCACGTGGTCTCCACCGGAAATAGATCAAGCTAAACAATAACATAAAATAACAATTACAGCTCATGAAAAAGAACGGATGAGACTCAAGGCCGAGCAGGCCTCCCAGTTGGAGTCACTGGGATCTAATTGTTTTAATATTTCATATAATATAACTATATCATAATGTCTTCTGAATGCAAAGGATCACACGACGTAATATAAACTAGAAATTACTTACTCGATGTTAGATCTCTTGTTTTAGATATGCATGTAGTAGACGTCACTCTCGGTGTACATTTAAACAAAATACGAATGCAGGGCTAATACAACAACATCATTATTATGCTTGATAGGTTACTAGAAATATTGCCTTTAAATTTGCCTAAAAATGAATGTCATGATCATAAATGAATGCTGCGTCGGTGTTTCTACAGAAACAGTTTTACAAGTAGCTAAATTTTTACACCGTAGTTAAAAAGAATTTTAAAAACTGACGTTTCAGACTGTAGTCCTTGGTCGCAGTGACTGTTTCACTGTTGCTGTTTCACTGCGACGAAGGACTACAGTCCGAAACGTCAGTTTTTAAAATTCTTTTTCACTACGGCGCAAAAATTTAACTACGTGTAAAACTTGCCTAAAATGGTGTTGTTGTAATAGCCCTGCAATCAGATTTTGTTTATATACATCATAATGATTATTAATCGTATCCAAGGAATAAGAAAATCCAAGGTTTAGATTAAGAAACGAGTCTGCCACTCCTACAACAATGTTTCGACTTTGTTGCAAGTCATAATCATGTTAATAGATTTACAAGCGCAGTAATCTATCTTTGAGATTAGAATAATTCTAGCATATCAACTTTTACTTATCAAGTATAAGTTATCAACTATTAGTATAACGCTTTGACCTTCAGTTCCTCAAAAAAGTATTTATCAAAGCTTTAAAAGATAAGGCCAGTTAAAAAATATCCCAGTTTATCATCAAAGGAAGGGCGCTTTTTTGGGTTAAAACTTTTGTGGATTACCTAGTCAGGGCCTCTTCATATGAGCTCGGTTGACCGGGCTAGCCCGCTTACCGAGACGGATTTCGCCTTGGGTTCATATGAGAAAATCCAGCCCGGTCTCCGAGATGAGAAGAGCCGAAGACTCTGGGGACGAGTTTTGGCGCAAAATTAGAAAAACAAAACAAAGATGGAGAAACGCAAACAATTTATTACTTTTGCGTGTATCATGGCTTTGGCAACCCTTTTAGCGATATCAATGCAGCTAAATGGGTTGTTAATGATGTGGAAAATTCAACAGGCAAAACAAAACAATGCCATTTGGGCCGCCTTAATACGGAAGCGAAAAGGTTGAAACGAATAAAGCAAAGATGCTTAAACAGAAGCAAGCGAACGCGTTGGTATAAGCCCGGTCGAACTGACTTGTGTTGGGAAAACATTTCCACAGGAATTGCACCTGAAGAATGTTGGAAAGCAACCTTCAGAAAACAAGAGCCTCTTTTGTGAACCTAGCAGCAGAGTTGAGACCATACATTTTTGTCCCGGTAACCAAGATCCCGGTTGGAAAAACCGAGATCTCGGTAACCGAGCCAGCCCGCCCTCTCATATGAACACATCAAAAATTTTACAAAGGATTCAGAGGTAAGGCGAGATCTCGGAAACCGGCCAGCCCGGTCAATCGGGCTCATATGAAAAGGCCTTAACTACCAAACCAAGTGAAAAAATAAGCTTAGAAACAATCTAACGAGCTCACGCTTATAAAAGGACTCAAGTGCCGCAATATGCCACCGACCAAATGGTTTGTCAATCTGTTCGATGTGTCGCAACAGAAAACTTCTCAACTTTTTCGTCATATTAAAAAAGTCAGTGCACTGGCGAAAATCAGTGCGGGCGCTCAAATTAAATCGGAATATTATATAACGTACACACAAAAAATTTTTGATTCTCATTGGTAGAGAGCGTTGCATTTTTAATGTTATACCGGTGCAGAAATCTGTAACATCAGCGCAAATTACAAAAATAAAAAATTTTGATTTGTCGTGTTTGTAGGTTGATTAAAGTAGATTTTATATTATTTTCAAACATAAAAAGGTTCTTAAATTTGGGAAAAGACTGGTCTTGTAACTATAGAATACGTTTGAAGAACATCCAATCACTGTAAATAAAATTCGCACGAGAGCTTTTGCGAGGGAACTCGCGAGTAAGTTGTGGTTTTCTTGGCAAATTTTGCATGCATATTATCAATAAATAATCATACGACAATTTGGAATTAATTACACTTGTGATTTTTTTAAAAAGCTCGCGCAGGTGGAGTGCAATTTTGATCATTTTCTGAAAAACTCATTGGTGCAAGTAATTCCAAGTTGAACTTGAAGCCGTTTGATTACCTAAACTAACTAATGATAGGACTTTTTTTATAACAATTTATCGGTATTTGCGTTAACTTTGTAATCGTGCACAGTCTACGTCTTACAATATATGACATTTACCATTGTTTAATTATCAAATTCTTCAAATACCTGGTTCCACTGAGATTTGCTTTTGTTGATTTTCGAATGAAGCAAACGTATTTCATCTGAGCTTTTGTACTCTCCAAATATGGTAAGTGTGACAGATGCCTTGGTACCCGGGCCAAGTCTGCTGTTTCCCGTGATCATAAACACCTCGTACTTTGTGATACCTGGTTTGAAAGATTAATATAACTTGCAGTGTAGGTGTAATGGGTGAGTCCAGACAATGAAACAATTTTCAAAAATATTTTTGCTATAACTTTACAAACAACCTTAAAACTTTGCTAAAAATAAAGGCATATGTACTTTGTGGCTGCTGAATTGACAAGTTTTCCGCTGTTGCTATGGTAACAGGTGCTGTAGCAGGTATAGCTAAAGAGTTCCTCTCATCCAATACGAGGCCATTACATTTTCTCTTTTCTAACAGAAGCGCTTGCTTTTCCGGCTCTGTCGGTGGTTTGAATGGAAATTTATGAGCATGTCTTCTTTCAGCATCTTTAATCCAAACATAAAAAAAATCAGTTATGAGCTAAGCTAAATCTTTTACGAGCAAGGTGGCCCATGGAGCCGGCGTTTATCTCCGGTTTCTGTAATGTTAAGCGGATCAGAGTCTTTAACTCCCCCTGGACGGGACACTAATCCATCGCAGGTTAGCTCTCAGCAGAAGCTGGTACTCATTTACCTACCCCGGAAGGGTGGAAAGCTGAGTTAGCTTAGGCGGAAAAGAAGGTAACACAAATATTCAAAGCTCGACAGAGCCGGGATTAAACTGGAGACCATGTAGTCGGAAGGCAGAGATCTTACGAACTGCGCTAACCATGTCCGCTCAACTATAAATTATATAACTATGTTACTGTTAAATGTAATTAAACCTTCAATTCCGTAAATTTATGGGTTGATTCAGTCAAAACTCTGCACTCGAGGCAAAAGGTAAAGAACCGATTTCTGGTTACCATAGAAGAATGCATTTAAAATTAAACAAGAATAGAATAATTTCGTTCTGATTTGCAGAACTAGTAATTGTAAAAGCTTAACGCATGCGGGATGTGGTCTGGAAAGACAATCAAAAAATTATACAAGATAAATCATAATAGGATGGCACGAAGGACCTGTAGCTTCATTTAGCATGATCAGTTTAAGTTTCCGAAGAACTTAAAGAAACTCGAGATCATATTTGTTTACTAATATTTTATTTAAAATATCTTTAGGTATGACACATGAAGCATAAATGCTTTAATGGTTGCCATTCAGAAAAGGAATGCTTCCCACAATACCAATTAATTTTGCTAGCCGCACGTTGATTTTCTTGTATATATCATTACCAGGCCCCTTTCTTCATCCCTTCCCCCTTGCTAATAATTACAATATTGGATTCATGCGAGCCTGGAGGAACGAATCTTAGTTTTGTGTTGAAAAAGATTTTTCACAAGTTGGCGACTTAAAAGCTTTACGTTTGACAGTACGAAAGTCTTTAAGAGAAACAACTGTTCACTCAACGAACAATGGCTTTTAACAAACAAATAAGCTGTAGTAATTAACGGCTACAGTTCCACCATTAGAAATATAATACAGCTAAATCGTTGCTTAAATTCCAAATCAATGTTTCTTGTTTCAATTTGTAAAAATTTTACACTCTGAATAATTTGCTTTAACATAACCCAGATTTTCAATACCTAAAAACTGTCCACAAACATGTACATTTCTCTGCTTGTTCTGAATATGAATTTGTTTCTCCCATTCGAGAGGATTAACTCAACTCATTTTAAACTTATTGGCCAGGCAGAAGCGGAATTTACTTTATTCACAACTCAGTTTTGGCATTTGTTGAATGTATTAACTAAACAAAATGATGTTTTCAAAACAAAAAACTGCCTGTCATTTTCCAAGGAAAGGACACATAAACTCTGAATAGTTTTATAACTACGTTGGACTAGCTGTTAAACAAGCCATGTAAGATTGTATGAAGGCTCAATGAATTTAATCTCTGAAACATCTATAATTCTGCTCAGCATAGCAAATCTCTAGGATCTTTGGGTGGACCATACATCACCAAAGAAAAGTCCATCCTGACAGGATTTTGCAACTAATTTGTGTCTTATATAGCTCAAATGCATACTTAAGTTGTCGTCATGTTACGATGTTACGTTCTAATACTCAAGCTACAAACAAGAAAACTCCTTTAAAACTAGTTAACTCTTAATTTTAAACTTCGTTTTGAAAAACCTTTTTAACAAAGAGCTAGATTGTATGAGTAAAGTTACATCTTTGAATCTGCGTTGCCAATTAACGAAAGTCAGATCAATTAAAAAAAACAATATGAAGACATTATGAAAAGGGACCGCAAATCCGCAATTTGATGAAGTTAACGATACAAACCACTCTCACCTGATGGAGATTTTGATGTTCCACATCCCATGTTAACTTAAGCAACTGCACATTCTGTGATTTCTTAACATTTTTTCGCAATTTTGTCCGCCAAAATGTTTTCTATTTCTAAATGGCTTAATGTGCGTGAAACTTTTTCTATTTGGCTTTGTTGTTTTGTCATATTTGTAAACATTGAGTTTGTGTTGTTTGTTTAGGTATAATTAAGTCACGGGAAACAGTTAACTGGCCAAATTGCAAAAGCAACAATGTTTATAAACAGCGTGCCGCTTTCTTGCGTTGTTGTAATTCACAATTCACAGAAAAACAGAACACTGAATATAATAATTATAAAATTAGTTCATTTAACCAGCATTACGTCAAACTAATGAGAGATCCTCGTTTCGCGGCTCACAACTTACTGCAATTTAGTTTCTTGTTTCTCCCTTTTATTATCTCGCTTGTTCGCGCGCGATCAATTCAAATGGACCATCAGAGAGACGAAGAAACGTGTTCCTTTCCTCGAGTAACGGTCCGTTGCCGCAGTGCGTAGCACAAGCCTTCTAGGAAAGCCGAACAGCTGAACTTTTCTCAAAATTTCTTCGTTTTTTAAAATCTTTCAACCGCCAAAGCAAATTGACATCAAGCAATATTTATTTGGCTTTTAGGAACTGATGTTTTTTTTGGGAATTCGGGAAATTTCTTGGCGAGGAGAGAGCAATTTGGGGAGTCACGTCTGATCTCGAAGCGAGCGAAGGGAGCTACACTTTTTCGAATATATCCGCCCAGCAGCCTCGAAATAACAAAAATCCCGAAAAACACAAATAGACAACACGTTAGAGGTGGATAAAATTTATTTCAAACTAGGTAGTAATTTACACGTGTTTAGAGAGCCAACAAATTTTCAATACATTCTCTGATACGGAGACTGTTACTTATGTAGTATCTAACACTAAGTACAACAGTCGTTTGTACCAAAGCTTTAGAAACTGCAGGTCGTAGACGCATAAAAGAGTAGAATTTTATGTTTGGGAAGCCTGTGTTTAATCCGGACACAAAACACAACCGTAGTCAGTATTAAACCAAACGCGCTGGTTCTCGAAATTTTCCCCAATTAGGTTTATTTTTGTTTTGAAAGTTAATACACCGTTTCATTGATAATTTGCATTTTATCGCAATTCATTTAGCCGTCTTGAATTATAAGAAGGGCATAAAATTTGACTCGAATTCTTAAATCTAAAAAAATAACAGGTTTACGACCTGTTTCTTAACTATCTATGTTGCGATGTTAAACGTTTGGTCTTACGTTTGCATGAGCATGCGTCATAGATTTTGCTTGCCGTCTTGCGATGTACTCTTGCATAGATTACGCCCAGGTCGAACTCAAGTGGAACGAATGCTGCCAATGCACCCACACATACTGTATGTAAAATGCCCCATGTGTACATGGAAGAAAGGGTAGTCCGTACTGAGTTACACTTTGAGCATAATTAACAACTAGCTTTTTGCTGGCTTTTTATTATTGCCCTTTACACCGTACTGACGAGTCCTAATAAGGACGAAACAGCTGTCTACGGTTGAAGTTGTTGGCTTAGTCCGAGCTCTTGCTCATATTGGTTCACTGACAAATTAATTTCAACGTAGTTTTCCAGCCTTGCATTTTATTTTACTCATGTTTCTGACATATTTACAAGGCTCATTTTTCGCAATTAATTTGCATAAACAACCTCGAGGATGGCTCTCAATTTCATGGCCGTTTATTATCCTATTTTGCCTCCCAGACTATCCTATAAGGTAACCATTAAACCACACCAACCATGAAACCACAATAGACCATTTTCGATCTTGCAGTTACCGCTGAATACAACGATAACGGTTTCAATTTGCACAGTTTTAACCCCAGTATAAAGTTTCCTGAATGCCAATGTAGTTTTAGATTATTTAATTATCATTATTATTATTATTATTATTTACTTGATATTATTATTATTAACTGTGTGTATTGTTAAAGGTATGACTTCTTGCTCTCTTTTTTTCTCTAACTTGTTTTGTTTTAATGTTTTACAACAAAACAAGGCCTGGCTAAGACTGTATAAAATGAATCTGCATTCGTTTAAATTAGCAGTAACAAGGAAATCGAAATTATCTATAGTTGAAAGAACGTTAATTTTAGTAGTACCATCAATACCACAAGGTTTACAACAATCCCAATAAAACAGCACATTACTTACCAGCAAGTTCATAAGGAGTAAGGTCATGATAATTACGAAGACCGCAAACAATGCCCACGTGACGTGAGGCACTTCAACACCTTCAGTGTTGAAAATGTTATCAAAATCAAACTCTCCAATCATCATCACTGAACTCTTCATGATCGCTCGGAATGGTGTCCTAAACCCAGGTGTCTGAAAAACATTACGATAAAAATAACTATCATCATCATCATCATCATCATCATCGTCGTCATCGTCATCGTCATCATCGTCATCATCATTATCATCATCATCATCATCGTCATCATCATCATTATTATAATTATTATTATTATAACTATTTTTATTATTAGGACGTTACTTTGATTTCAACATGTCTAACCAAGAACACATATCTGAATTGACCTCTCCTCAAAATCTAATGAGTGACATTGATATGAAGCCATTGCATCCTAAAAATAAATTTCTTCTGTATAGCCGCTATGTCTTATTTAAACTTTCCTGGCATTTTACTGTAGCTGATATCACAGGCAACCCAAGCTCAGTGTGCGTGGTAAAATTAGTAACGACATAAGACTTTGTATGAGAAATTCTAATTTTTGCCTTCGATCGTAAAGAATCGATCAAATTGTAAACTAATTTGGAAATAAACATACATTGAAGCTTAAAAGTTGTCTGATATTGTTTTTTTCGCCAGAGAACGGGTTTTGGGTTCAAGCGAGTGGTTTGTACGTAACTACTATAAAGAAATAGAAAGGCAGGAGATTTCATGGTCAACTGTAGGAGGCGGGATTGGATCTCTCGAAGGGCCTTTGAACGGCTCACCTCCAAGAGCGTATTCGCCTTGAATTGTAATCCTCATCGAAATCAGCACCTTGAGGGGAGAAGTCATATTTTATGATTCAAATGAGTCATGAGTCAAATTATGAGTCAGTCAGCGGTTTTTTAGCATAAGGTTAGATTTAGGGTTTGGATCGGAGTTAGGTTTGGATTATATATAAAATTTCTCCCGGCCGGGTTGGAGGAACGCTATATATAGGGCTGTAAAAATAATAGCTGTCAGATGATTATGCCTCAGGGTAGTCACAGTTGGGTGGTGATTGTACTCCGTTGTGTCTCCCCAATGGAGTCTTTTTGGTACTCGGTACCAGGCATGGCCGTTTTATTAACGGCTTTGCTGTCGGTTAACACTCGTTCACATAACTCAAAAGGACCTAATTAATATGCAAAACACGTGATTTAAATAATCCAATGCAATAAAATTATATTGTTATGGCAAACAAACTCAACATTTAATGTTTTCAAGATGCCTAATAGTATTTTGTGACCGTCTAAAACATAAATCAGATGTGCAGTAGGTTTTCTAATTGCTTTCTAATAGTTTTATAAATAACTTGAGTCTTTGTTTGGTATTTGATTTGCTGTTTTTATTGCTGGCCGTCCTTTTGAGCGATGTGATCATGTTTTTCCTACTTTGAAATCATTCACATACCTCAGAAGAACCGGACCGCTATAGCCTATTCGATGTCATTCCTGTACAATTTGAGCCAGTTTAAAAACAGTTATGACTATAGCTAATGCTACCTTTATCACATATGTTCATGGAGAGACGTCAATATTGTTAAGTTGCTAAAGATTGCCTGGTCTCACTAATACCACTCAACGGGCCATCACGACACACTTAGGGCCTGTTTACACGAACCCGGTTTGGTTGTTAACCCGGTCAGTACGCCAACCTGGGGTACGAAAAGATTTTGTTTACACGGACCCGGGTTGTCTGAGATGTAAAGCATTTTTCGGCCAACCCGGGTTGGCTGAGAAGCTGACCCGGTTCAGCTTTGTTTTTGATCGTCCAGAAGACTGGTGTGGCATTGCCATTAATCTTTGATATTAAATTCCATTTCTGGTTTATATTGCTTCATTACATCGACAATCTGCTCTATCATTCGGCGACTCGATCACTGAAATTAACTAACTTTGCTTTTTACCGGCTGCACACCACAAGCATCTTTTGAAGCCATCTTGAAGATTCCAACTCAAGCTCAAATTCACCACCACTCAACATGGTCCCGGGTTAAATGGACCCGTGTTTACATGGAAAACTGAGTTTGTCAAATTCCAACCCGCCGAGGCGTTTTAACCCGGGTATTGAAATGGGTTACCAGGCAAGAAGGGTTGACACGGGCCAGACAACTGGTTCATGTAAATATGCAGGCGTTTGGTTGGAGCAGGGTTGATTGTCAACCTGACCCGGGTTGGCAGCCAGCCCTCGGTTCATGTAAATGGCCCCTTCATTGATGTAAAGTATTTTCTGTCATGACACATATCGCGCCTACAGCTTTCTCTCCGAAAAAAAAAACAACAAAAAAAAAGAAAGAAGGAAAAAACGCATGCCTTTATTTTTTTCTGAAAAATTCCGAGGAGAAACTTGGAATTTTTTGTTTGGCCTTGGCTCTAAGCCCCTCTACCCGTTAACTTTTCGCACCCCCACCCCCAAAGTCAAGGCGAATTATGTGAGCAAAATTTGCAGTTTTTCAAGTGTCAATCTGCAAAGCTGTTGTTCTGTAAATAATTTAGAGCGAGAAAAGGAGTTAATTCAGGTTTATGAAGCTGAGACAACATCCAGATTTTGTGTGTTCAGTTCAGACGAAAGCCTTGTTTTATTTTATTACATTAATTTATTATATATTCGTACTTTTCACTTTTGTTCTTGTTTTACTTTTAGATCGATCTGATATTGTTTTATTCGGATATAATATTTAAACACTGAATAAACTAATAGAGTGTGAGAGTGGAGAGGACTGGTGAAACTTAAAGGGTGGCACCTCAAAAATTTTAGATCTAAAGGAGAAAGAATCATCCTCAAAATACTTGAGATAAAGTGGCAATCATTCGAAAATGTTACAGACAGTAAATGCTGCATCAGACTTAATGTAGCTGTGGTCAAACACGTTGCATATGCATTATTCTAAATAACTCTTTAGCACTTATTAATCATAATTTATAAAATGCCAATCATACGTTATGCTACAAATACCTAATTAAAGCTATGTTTCAAAAGTGGTTAGGATATGTACAGTTTTGATAGATCGAAGTAAATTAAATGATTTTTAGAAACATCTTAAGTGAGGATGGCTACAGAACTGAAAGCATGCTGTATTTTATATTGCTAAATTATTTGGGGAGGAGTAGACTTAAAAATATAAAGGTAGGAAGGGCTGACAACATTTATTGAGACCTCCAAAATTCCACCAGCTCTACCCCAATCTCATAAAAATCCCTAAAAGTCCCTCTTTTCTTAGATATTTTTTATTAAACGTTAGCTACTGAATTTAGGATAAGCAAACACACATATTTATTCAGACAATGCATGGGATAAAAACTGCATGCTTTTTGGGTATTTTAAGTCATGTGATTTGAAAACATTCATATACGTGGATAATGTTTCCATAAGATCGTAATAGTAGCAATAATGACAAATGTTGAACAAAAGCGGACAATTCTTTTCAAAGATATGTTTCGGTATGCTTATGCCATCATCAGTTTAATAGAATCTTAAACTTAAAGAAGCCTTTTATATAAGTAAGAGTAAACCTGACCTTAACAAACAGTTACATCATACTTTCTTAACTCTTTAATTTCCGTTTCACTGTATTGTAATGCATTACGTCATATTATAAAATAATTTGGATAGTACGTGGGTTTTGATTGGTCTACAGGTGTGTTTTCATAGCGCTATGAAACACGAAAATGACGTGAGCAATGTGGTTTGACTGTCTCAGAGTTGTGAGAATTTACAGTACGCTTTTCGTTAACAGTCTTTCTTATTGTTAACAAAGAAAATAATAATTTTATAAAAAAATAAAACATGTTTTCCGTGAGAATGATGAAAACCTCGGCAAAGTTTGTGAGAATTCTCGAGCAGGTGAAATCCCTCGACTTAGTCTCGGGTTTTCACTGATCTAGAAATAGAAAACTAACTAGCGGTAAACTAGTTTAAGCTGCGTCGGTGTTTCTAAAATAAAAATTACCCCTTTACTCCGACGAAGGACTAACGTCCGAAACGTCAGTAGGTATTCTCTCCTTTTTACGGTGTAGAATTTACATTTTTATTACGAAATTTTCACTGATCTGCTCTCGAATTCTCCCGAACGTTTGCCTCGGTTTTCACCAAGCTATGAAGGCACGGAAAACATGTTTTATTTCTTAATTGTTAATGATTTATTCATATTATGTATTATATATACTAGTAACACGTATCATTCATCATTCTATTAAGCTGATGATGGCAGAAGCATGCTGAAGCATGTCTTTAAAAATAGTTGTCCGTTTTTTTCAATATTCATACCTGGATGTTTTCGTTATGATAAGGATTAATAAGGGAATAATGAAAGGAATGATGAATGATTAGATTATGATGCACTTCGTCAAAAGCACTTTTCAGATCAAGAAGAGTTATAAAAAGGGATATTTGTTTTATGCGTGCTTTATTTATGATGCTAGCCATATGAAAAGTGATGAAGGCAGAAGACGCTGCCGAAACATGTTTGCAAAACTAAAAGTTGTTGTGTATGTTTTAAAAATCATATGAAAAGTATGCTCCAGTATGCTCCTTGTGTTGAAAACATCTCGACAACTCGAAGATAAAATCCGTATCTCCACACATGCAGCCATGTAATATCCTCTATATATACATAGGTAGTACTTCTAATTAAGATTATCCAAAAGAGCCTAAGCTCAAGTGACAGGAGTCTTCTTTACAGCATTAACGCCACTCTCTACCCTAAGACCACTTTTTCGCTACTTTTAGTGATATTTTTGATGATATCTCCGTCATTATTTTGAAATGTGAGAAAAGCGATAATCACAT
>JAOBBB020081586.1:0-13691 GCA_025331005.2 Zoanthus gigantus
TTGAATATTTTGATATTTTTTATGTAAAGCGCCTCTGAACTTTAAGGAAAAGGCGCTATAGAAATATAATTATTATTTATTATTATTATTATCTTAAATGCTGAATGCAAGGTATTCCCTTTTATATTAAATGCTGCCTTTCCAGTTGGGGCTACTTTATGTACCTTCACTTCATCTGGATTCTCTCCTGGTACACTACTCAAATTACGACTAAGAGCCTCATAGAGGGCATTTGTTACTGTGCTTTTTCCAACTCCAGCTCCTCCACATAAAAACAATCTTAGTGGGTCATTATCAGTTTTGATTGCATGTAGGACATGGTAAAAGAATTCCTTCTGTTCAATATTTAAAGACCGCACAAGCTTTCTATAGTCATTATCATTTAAATGCTTTTGTACTAGTTGTTCCTCATCATTAGTACGTGGTAATATGCCCATATCATCAAACAAGTCATACTCCTTGTGCTGTTTGCAAGTTCCTGGATCAAAACATCCAAACAGCTCACTAGGTTTTGATTTAGTGGCAATATCTTGCTCATTGTTATGTTGAGCCACAGGGGCTACAGGATGAGTCATAGCACTATCAGAAACATCATCATTCATATCTTGGATGGCTTGTTCAAGAATATCTGCATGATGTTCATACTGTTGCTTGTTTTTACAAACTATTGTTTCAACCTGATTGTATCTTTCTTGGTATGTTTGGCAGTTATTCAAAAGGTCTTTCTCTTCATTTCTCCATGGACAATAAAGCATTATTTGCTCTCTGTAATAGTTTTCTGGATCCTTTTCCTTATTATACCTCTAATAATCTTAGGCTTTTGTCGTTTGACAAGCTTCATTCGTCCTCTCATAGGAATTTCAACTGTGTCAACAAAATCACTTTCTTCAGATTCTAGTGGCTGATCATCAAAATTATCATTAAAATCAATTTCTGGTAAATCAGTGATATGATTGTCATTAACAATCCCATACAGATTAGAGTCCTTGACACAGTTGAACCATGCAACAAAGTCAGCTAAGCAGTAATCTTGAAGTTGTCTTGGTCTCCTTTGATATCTTTTGATGACATTATCTGATTCTATGTCTGTTGAATTGTCTGGCAATTCCTTGATTTTGTCAAGAGTTTTCAAAAGAAATGTTCTTTCATCAGGATTTGAAGTGTTAATGAACTGTATATCTCTCGTTGACCTTCTAAGAGGCATCTGTAATACTAAATACACTGCTTCTTGGGCACTGATCTCAACTGCATTAAGGAATTTATTTCCAATGTGGCGCACTTTATTAACTATGTCCTTGTTGCCAGAATTGGCTTCCTTTGATGCCTGTTCTAGTAGTTTGCTCATACCTCTTTGACCTTTTGTGATGTATGACAAGACATAAACAGCACAGGCATATGGATCCAAAACAAACTGAACGTCCATGTTTGCTCTCCAAGCTTGCAATAAGTTGGTGTTGTAATTGTTGATCCTAATTTCAGATGGTGCTCGCTTGAGCAACAGTGTTGGTCTCTTTAAGGAGTACTGGATTGCCTGAATGTACTGATCTTCTGTAAACTGCAGCTTTTCAATGAATGTTTCAAATGTTATGTTCTCCCCATATTTCATCTCATCTAAGAGTGTTTTAATATCATCAGATCGCTGTTTTATCTGCTTAAGCTCTTCCTCTTCAAACCAAGATTCTATGAGAGGCTCTAGAATCATTGTAAAAGGCATAGGAGGTAGTGGGAAATTGAATCGGCATATCTTATGACCTTGCTTTTTACAAGTTTTAGCATGTCTGTGCAATTGTAAATTGACTAAATCTTTTAATTCATCAGATGAATTATCATTTGCACATGTAATGTACTTATCAACAAAATTGACAACCTCTTCATTAGCTGATTTTTCATACTGAGGTGCATTTTTCACCCAGAATAATGCATGGATATGTGGTGATCCTCTTTGTTAAAATTCTACTCGATAAAAAAAGTCTACTATTTCCCCTATGGGCATATTATTACTCTTGAGCACATCCCTTATGAACAATTCTACCATATGTTCAAAGTTCCTGGCACAAGTCACTGGGTCCTTCTGGATCAAGTTTGACTTTTGTTGCCAGGTCATATTGGCAATTCCTTCATCAGTGAGATTTTTGTTCTCTACTAGCCTTGCAAGAATTTTCAAAAGGTGTCACCATCTGGTCTCAGCGGCAGAGAACGAGCAGAACCAGGTGGGATTGCCAAGCTGACGAATCATAGCAAACAAATCTTTTTTACACTTTTCAAAATAGGGAGGCGATCCTCTTAAGTTTTTCAAAACTCTAAATCCTTCATCAAGGTTGATTAACTTATTGACATAGTCATCTGACTTAAGTTCACCAGCAGTGTACTTTTTCCCTTTAGTCTTGCATTTTCTCAAAGACAAGGAAGCACTACTTTGAATTTGTTTGATTTGTAGCTTTTTTAGTTTGTAAAAGATGTTTGGTACTGATTGAGCAACTCGTCTATCTTAACTTCTCAGTTCCCACTTACAGATTGTACTGTAATGAACAGGAGTATGTCTTTCCTTGTTATCTGGCCAAGTTTCTCCACAGTAAATTGTTGGAAATGATAAGAACTCCGAGTCTTTATCCATAAATATGCCTATTGGTCTGTTACCCTCTCCAGGTGCAAAGAATAAAACTTTTTCTAAATTTTCTGTTATATCAGAATGCTGTAACATAGTATCAGAGACACCAGATGGTCGTTCTTCTACCTCGCACCAACTGTCATCATTAGTATTGCTACATGTATCATCATTTGTCTCAGTTTCTGTAACACTAGGGGTGTCCCTGGTAATACAAAATCCATTTGAATCTTGATTGAACATATCATCATCATTCTTTTTGTTCTCATAATCAATAATTGCCTGATCAGGATTATGAAGAAATTCTTGCCACTCTTCAGTTTCATCTGAAGATTGTATCACATTATCGTGCCAATTTTCTTGAATTTCTATATGCTCACTTTGAAATAGTTTGCTATTTTTTATCAGATAATTTGCTGCTTCAAATACTCTTGCAGGTCTAACATTCTGATATTGGTAATGATGCTTAAAATTTAAACGTCTTTTGAGTTTAATCAGAATTGTTTGTGATTCATTTAGAGGTCTTGGTAATGTATTTACTGTTGAATTCACATCTGCTGGTACATTAACAACATTACCATGAATTGACAACTGACCACCTCTTGGGAGTTCACAAATTTGCATAAATGGAATTCGAGGAGAAATCAGACGTTCTTCCTGTGAAGTAAGATTTAAACAGTCTGGCTTCATAGGAAAGAACATTATGTTTGCTTTAGAACAAGATGGTAGCCTTCCTTCACTAAGGTTTGAATGACAAGTCGTGCATATCCATTCCTTGTTGTCTACACTCTTCAAACCAGTTATACACTCATTCAATAATGATTTATTACATTTATCACTATATTTATCAGCATTGCATTAGGTAACTGATGATCTATACCAGAGCTGATCACAACAAGTGCATATATACTCAGGACCAGCCTTGATACTATTGTGAAAAGAAGAAATAACATCTGCAATTGAGCTTCCTCTGTTACAATCAAGAGTTGCAGTTTCACCTGATTCAAAATTAAAATGATTGTTATCTTGCTCAGGTAAATAATCTGGTGATTGGCAATTTGCATTAATGGTAGACCTCCTTTTCTGGGATGCACATCTATTTTGTTGACGTATCCGACCAGGATTGTTCTTTTTACTTCGCTGAAATGTTTCCTTATTCAGTTGTTTTACACGTTCAGGATTTTTTTCTTTTATCTTATTAAATCCTTCCTTATTTTGCTGTCTGATATGATCAGGACTCTTTTCTTTTTCTGTTTCAAAAGCTTGTCTTTTTGGTTTGTTGACATGTCCAGCATTTAAAGTCTTGCGTTTTCTATATGCTTGTCTTTCGAATTCTTGTATTGTTTCAATATTTTCTAATCTTTTATGGCGCTTGACCCTGTTTTCATTTTCTCTAAATTCTTTATTTTGTCTCCTTTGTCTCATATATTCTCTACAATAAGCTCTTCTCTGCTCTTCCTTAGACAAACTACTTGTGATATTAATTGAATCACTTATTGGTAAGGATTCAACTCGAGTCTTTAATTTTTTCTTGTGGTAAACTGCCTGACTACATTCAGTTGTACAACTTATCTCATTAGAATTAAGAGGCATAGTTGACACTTAGTGTACTTCATCAATGTGCCCAATATGTATCACAGTACTGTCATGATCTGCATTTACAGGGCTGATAATAGTGATAGGAGCCCAACCCTCATTAGACTCAGTTATATGAATAGTAAGATTAAGAGCATCACTTACTGCTTGTACAATGATAGCATCACACCATGTACCTTGTTGTGACATGTTTGCTAGGTATGCTAACCATGATTGTCTGCCATCAATGTTTTCAATAAATCTCTCTGGATGGTCACTCAAGTACTGAACTCCAGCAGCACGTATATCCATGTGACAACTAGGATCATTATAAAGTTGGTGAGATACAGATTTGAAAAAACAATTTCCATCAGAACAAACCTCTAATGGCCTGAAACCTTGTTGAGCTAATCGGGCTTGCAATGATGACAGAGGGACACTTAAGGGTGTTGAAGAAACAGGCCCTGGATTCATTTCTACATCATTTGACATTAAAAGGGTTTTCCTTGAAACACAATATTTTTTATTTTGTTTCTTTATGTTTACTAAGTCATCAATAACAAATTGGTTTTGTTCACAAAGCAGAGGCACTCTAACAGTTTTACCTGTTTTCTTAGCTTGTTATTGGTATATATAACTAGTGCTAATTGAAACAGCTTCTAAATTTGGAATGTCCTCTATTAGTTGAGGACATTCTGTAGGTGGTTTTATTGGTGTGCACTTAGACAGGTTGTTATCACTTTAGTTCCTTTCTAGTGAGCCAGGTCTACAATAATCAGACTCGTCAGCTATTGTGTCATTTGATGGAGCTCTTTATCACTGCTTGACTGTATTTGCACAGATCTGCATGTTTTGCTCTTGCTTATATAATATCTGGATTTCCACTGATAACCATTGTCACTATTAACCACACGATTGCAGGCAAATCTGTTATTGCTGAAACAGTGGATTGTTGAAGATGCAGGGACATTCAAACTTAAGGCTTTTTTAATTTGTTGTCTGATTGGTCTAGGTTTTTGAAGCACAGATGATAATCTCTTAAATGGAATACGACTTGGTTCACAATCTCTCCGAGATCTGCGATAAATGGATCTTTTAAAACCATTAAAGAACTTTCCAAATCGTGACCTATAATTCACAATTAAGTCTTCCTCAGAAGTATCACAACTAGCTGCAATACTAGTTAAAAGAGCTGCTTTCTCAAAGATGTCACAGTCACTTACAATTCTATCATTTAAAACACGTGACATCAGCTTAATACAAATAAGGCTCAGCAGCAGAACAGAAAATATTACCATAAAGAAAAAGCAAGCTAGATTGCCATAAGAAATTATAACCTTAACTGGAAATTCTAAAATCATCCTAATCATATTAAGGTTAACGTAGAGGATATTATTCAGATAGATACATGTACAAAGTCAAAAGCGACAGTAAGTTCACCTTTTTAGTTCTACAGTAACAGCACGTCGATTCAGTCAAACTTCGAAAAGCAGTGGGAAATCTTTCTTTCACAATCTTTGTCTCCAGATAATTTAGGACCTTACTTTTTTTGATATGATGGGTGGATACAGCAGTTTTATAGCAGAGTATAGCAGTGTATAGCAATGTAAAGCTAAACTGAATCCACAGGTCTCGATAGATGAGATCGATATTGGCCCGAATCGAAACCGTCGGAAATTATTTAGTGTACCCCTATCGATTCAACGTATGGGCTGGTATGTATTTCGATGGAAAGTATAATAAAACGAAACTTAAAAAAAAACGACAAACTCACCTTTTACGGTATTCCAAAAAGTCACACAGAGTTCCACAGTATGCATTTGCTTCCAAAATGGCGACTGGAAAACTGAAGCTAACAATCTTGTCCTCAGGTCTCCTCAGGGACTTTCCAACACAGGAGGCCCATTGTACTGAGCCGTTGATAAGGGCCTGTTTTCAATTATTTGCACGCGTCTTTCAAGTTTTATCAGTTCGAGCAACATTTCCCAAGTGCCAAGGCTTTCGCGATCCCGCGACGCCCTGGGTCTCCGAGGATGGAGCCTTTTTGGCACCTCGCGGCTTTTGCCTCACGGTCTGGTCCATTGGTCGCGGAGGATCGCGGAGGAGTGGACTTGCGGTGATGAAGCGAAGTTCGAGAGGGCTCTGGGAACGAGATTGGTGAGAGCCATAGGAAACAATGACGTAAGTACTCGGCGCGCAATGCATTCTGGTCGGGAAGGTGACTCACATGGTTCAAGAATCAAATGTGCGTGTTTTGCAATTTGTTCTTCATCGTTGTTGAAGTCGAAACTTTGAAGTTTTTTGCTGACTTTCCGTCATGTCAAAGAATTCCACAAAGAACAGTTCAAGGAGTTCTACTCGTAGTTCCTCGGGTAAGCCCTCTAGTGTTCCTTCGCCTCCGGTTTCTAAGGTTCCTGCTCAACTTCAGGTAAGTTTTTTCACTCAATCAATTATTGAATTTCCCCACTCACTTTTCTTACATTTGCACTTTTGATGTTTTGATTTTCTGTTCTCATTATTTCGCAAAAGTTTTGCGAATAACGAGAACAGAAAAGCAACACGTCAACGGGAGAAAATATAAAAGCAAAAAGCATGGAGATAAAAAGAAGACTCCGCTACTAGCAGGGAATCACTGAATCGGAATCAACAAAAACGCAACAGCTTCTCGAAGTCAAACGCAACTAAGCAATTTCAAAACCTTCCTTTCAGATTTCTTCAAATGCTGAGCACAGCATCAGTGAAGCTAAAAGTCCATCTAGACCAAAGGGAGCAGTTATAGGTTATGTACATAACCTTTCGCCAACCAAGCGAAACAGGTTTGACGATTTCAAGTACAACAGTCTTGATCTCCAAGTTTCAGACTCCGAGACGAAGGAAGCCCTTCTTTATAGTAACGCCAAGAGAGAAATACTGGCCCACAGTGAGAGTGCACGAACCCCAGTTAAAGTTGAAGCGTACACCTACACAAGGGATGGGAAGAAGATTATTATAAATGACATGACAAAGATATCTACACCAAATATAATTGAATATGGATTTCAATTCAACCCGAAGGCTTCACCATCATGGCAGGAGGTTCAGTTGAGTGATCTTGCTGATCTACCGGAGTGGGAGAAGGTGTCAGTCACTGCTAAAGTAGTGAAGATTCACCCCGAGAAATCTGTTACAAGCAAACAAGGTTCCAAGCTTAGAGTAGCCAATGTGGTCATTTGTGATACCTCTGGTCAAATGCAATTGGATGCCTGGGAATCCCACATTGATCAGATTCAAGAGGGATCGTCATATCAAATGACACCTGTCCAAGTAAAAAAATGGTCTGGGTCAATCAAGCTGTCAACTGTAATGCAGACCAAAACCACAAAGGTTGACAAAGATGAGCAACAGAAGCTTGAAGTTGAAGAGATGAAAGGAGATGATACAGCAACTGTTGTTGTTAAACAAATCGACAGTATCAGGAAAATGGAGAAGCTTCACTGCTGCATGCATTGTATGAAACCAATTATTCAAATATCAGCAAGCACCCTGGCCAGATGTGACAGATGTGGCACAACCATGCATGTAGCCGATTGCTCCGAAAGCTACAGATTGAGATTCACCATTGAGCCAGAAGAAAAGGACATGATCCCCCTTCTAGTTTATGAGAATGCTTTATGTGACATGGTGGATGGAAAAACAGAGGAGAATGAAATCATGGAAAGGCTCCTGACTGTGCAAGATATTGCCATCACATATAACACAAACAACAATTTTGTACTAAAAATTGAGTGACCATCGAGAAACATTGAGTTACTAGTTGAGTTCATTAAACAATACTGGGACTAAGTCATCTTGGCCTCAGGACCTTGGTGTCTTTGAAACTTCGTTTTCTTGTTGTTGTTTATTTTTGATTATTTGTACACGTTACCAGGGTCCCAGGTTTGTCATTTTACATGGTTGCCGGCCGGGCAAGTACATCAAATTTTATACTTGCCTGGCCAAAGTATTACGTGCCCAGCCAAATTTCTTCATTTAATTAAAATTGTTGAACGCAAGAGGGGTGTTGACTTATTTTAACTATGTTGTAATCAAGTTACATGATGACGAGTGGACCCATGATGAACAGCAGTCTCTTACTAACTTTTTCGAAAATGGCTGCCAAGATTTTTATTTGCGAGATGGAGATGAAAAATGACTACAGTTTGGCGTCATGTTTAGTACAGAAACTAGAATTGCATGTAGAAAAATTTTTTAAAGTTTGTCGGGAGAATCAGAAACTTTGATTTGGTCTACATTTTGGAGAATTTTCAAGTCGTCAGGCCAGACGACCAATCAACATTTCATGGTCATCCGAGCAAATTTATAGTCGTCTCGGGCGACTGCGAATCTGGGACCCTGCATTACCCTATAAGCAGGGCTTGTTATCAAGTTCAATGTTTAATTGCACCAATTCCTTGAGTGATTTTTATCAAAGATATAAATAGGAAAAATATGGTGCCATATAATTGTAAATAGTTTGGATTTTGTTTTCATTCAGTAATATGTCTAGCATGCATACAGGGAAGGCGGGGGGGAGGGGCTGTGCCAAGTTCAATGAGTGCACACACAGTCACATTCTCTATACAGTATGTTTTTCATTGAAAACAAAATTTCATACTAGAATGCATACACACCACCATTCTTAAAGGGAGTGTTCCAATTTTTGAACTTTAAATGTTTGAGGATTACATAATATTAGGGACCATAGCTCTGAAAAGCCAGATTTTAGGGGGTTTGTGCGACATGTTCACCATGCATATTATAAATATTCTCAAACCGGACTCTGATCCCTAGCTCTAGAAACGGAAATCTTTTCATCATGCCAGACGTAATGTTTTTTTAGCTATTTTAAGAGTCCCTTGTGGCTCTGGAAAAGCTGGTATTATGCTGCTTGCATTGTGTGCTCTCCATGCACAATGAATATTCTTTAAGGTTTATAGGGGACTATAATGGCTCTGAAAAGCATGTGAAAAGAGTGTGAATTTGAAGGGCCCTGCCCCTGATGCCTCTAGAAAGGCCAGGTTTTTTTTTTAACTCGTGCTACAATGTATGAACATGTACAATGTAAATACTGGCAGTTCATTTAGCTGATATCACTCCAAAATCTCAAAAACCGCACTGCTTGAGTCATAAAATCAACCTATGACATCAGATCTGCTAAATTGCTTTATGGTGACCTTGGCTGTGACAGGGTGGGCACCACAAGAGCTAAACAAATTATGCCCAAGATCTTAACAATATGACACCAAAATACTGGGTTGATACTTCTCAGCTGCATGATGCACCTTACAATTTTAGGGATCATGAGAAAAGGCTAGCCATACAAAATCTGCATACTGCAGTGGTACCTATTTTAAGTGGCCACCCTTAGCAGGACCAAGCCAGATGGCCGCTTAATAGGCTGCGTTCATAATGTATAGCAGAGGGGGGATGGGGGGAAGGTGAAATTGAGGGGAGATTGGAAAAAAATATTAAAGAAAAAAGGGGGATTTCAAACGTTTTTTCCAAGAAAGTGGAGGGATACCAAATTTTTGTTACTGACAGTGCTCTGGACCTTTTTTGAGGCAACTGACATGACTGCTTTTGAACAAGATTCTGATCAATTTCCGGCCATCTTGTTATTGATTTTGTGAAATTTGTGTTTGCGGAGCACCCCAAAACCCCCCTTCAGAAAGAGAAGAAAAGTGAGTCTATAGTCACAAATGCACATAGTATGAACAGAAACTAAAAGGTGTCCCACACATCAAAACGACTGCTAAATGATCCAGACAGTGCTGTTGTTATGGGGGGGAGGAATTTTTTTTTTTATTCTTGCTTGGGGGATTGCTAATTTTTTCATGAGTTGTGGACAGGGTGTTTCAAAATTTTTGGGGTAATAAAAAATTCCACCTGCCCCCCTCCCTACATTATGAACACAGCCATAGAGGCTGGCCGCTGTAATTTGGGAATTTTCACTGACATTAACTGTGGTTAAAATGCTTGAAAACTGAAGTGTTTGAATTTCTTCTCGACAACGAAATGTCGGTAAGCTTATTGCCAAGTTCCTTTATAATTTGTCAAGCTTATTTCAACCATCTCCTTGCATTGGATGTCTGCTTCTTCTACAAAGCTGAGCGATTTCCAGGGTCTTTACAATATAGTAGCTCGGTGAAGAAGCTTGCCCCCGCGCTAAATTAGTGACTTGGTGATTAAACTCAATTTAACTTTGCTGCACTACCATAAAATTCAGTGAAAATCGTCGTTCAATTTTAACCTGCAACATTTTGAATTTTTCTTGACTGGGATTGCGCATGCAAGTTATTTCCTTATTTAGAATGGGTCAGTCAGAACAATTAAGTTCACGCCAGGGACTATTAGCCCATGACTTTTGACTTCTATACCAATACTATGGATAAGCTTCGCTTATCGCTTATCCATTTGTAAAAATTGGGTTCGTGTCATATGCTCTTTAATGTTGTGGAAAAATAACACAAATTTCCAGGGGTTGAACATGGTATGTACTCTTATTTCTCACTATACACGTCATCTTAGTGCAGACTCACTCATCTTGTGTGTCTGAAACATTTTGATCTTGAAGATAAGCGTGTATCATGGGAAATAAGAATACATACCAAGCTCAACATGGAGATAAGCATGTATCATGGGAAACAAGAATGCATACCAAGCTCAACTTGGAAATTTGTTAATTGTGCATAAAATGGCAGTAACAAATAAAACTTCTTAACAACATTTGATTTTTTTAAAAAAACACTCCCTTCAGACACAATTTTATGAAGTAATCCAATACTTTTCCCACATTTTTTCCAAACTTTGCACAAAGTTTTTGATAATACAATCTAAAATGACTTATTCCCACATTTCAGGTCACCTTCATGCTACAAAAATACTGCCGTTCCATTACAGTGAAGACACTCTCCATGAACAGTTGGGAATTAAGTTATTTTGATGCTATTTTTGTTTCGGAAGATTATCATTTTTCTCTTTCATGTGTTTGAAATTTCGTTTAGATTCAAGAATATTTTTTGGTGAATGTCCATCATTTCTTTGGTTCCTTGGATGTCTGCTTGTTCTTGATTTCCGGGATTTTCTTTTGAGAGTAAACTTATTCAAGGCCATGCTCGAGCCAGGGTCCAGACGGTAGCATAATTGAAGTCCGAATGCCATGTACCTCGGGAAAGAAGCTCACCTCCACGCCAAATTAGTAACTTGGTGATAAAACACAATTTAACTTGCTGCGATCCCACCATATTATCCATATCGTTGCTCGGGAAAGAAGCTCACCTCCACGCCAAATTAGTAACTAGGTGATAAAACACAATTTAACTTGCTCCAATTCCATCATATTATCCATATCGTAGCTCGGGAAAGAAGCTCGCATCCACGCAAAATTAGTAACTTAGTGATAAAACACAATTTAACTTGCTGCAATACCATTAAATTCAGCGAAAAAAGTATTAATCTCGAAAAAGTCAATGCCGCGAATTCCCTTCTATTCGTCTCGAAAAAGTCAATGCCGCGAATTCCCTTCTATTCGCCATTTTGAATTTTTACTTGGCTATGATTGCGCGGGCTCTGGGGACAAGATTGGAACGGACCAATCAGAACAATAAAGTTCACTCCCATCACAATACTCATGGATAAGCTTCGCTTAAGATTATACAGCTTAAATTTCCTGGTACTTAGATTCAATGTGAACCTCGGCCAAGCTTGCCGAAAGAAGCCTGAGACCAACAACAGAAATGAGGGAATTCAAGATGGCGTCCAAAATGGATGATGTTTCGTCTCCAGCTCTGGCTTACAAATTCGCAGCCAAAACCTTTGATCCTGAAAAATGTAATACTTTTTATAGATATGTGCTTCTCTCGAAAACAGAAATTTTATTATCTGTGTTATGTTTGTAGATGTCAAAGATTTGTCATCGCAGTGCGACACGGATGCAGAACTTCAGGAACACAGAAAGCGAATTCAGTTACTCAGTGAAGAAACTGCTCTGTCGCTAAAGAAGAATGTGTACAAAAATTACATGCAGTTCATAGAGACGTCTAAGGAAATTTCATGTATCTTTTCATTGGAGGGATGATTCAGACCCTTATTAATGATTTTAATTAGTTTTATTGTTTTGAGGTATTTGTTGGTTCACAACTGAAGCAAGAGCTTTGTAGGTCCTTGAAGGCTTAGCTACTGCATCTTATTCTTTTTTCGTTACGCGTAATTAGGCTTTTTGCTTATTCGTGATACGTGAAAAAAAAAAATTTTCCTTCATCCGTGAATTGTTTTTGTTGCGTGAACAGTGAACGACATAATTTCCGAATAGGTTTTCCTGAAAATATTTTATTGTGAATTGTGAACTACAACTGATACAAGAGTACATACCACCCGCTTGTGACAAATCACGACTTGCTTACTTTTAAAAATTAGTTTCTTAAGGAAATGAATGCTAATTCAACCATTATGGGGCATGAATAACATCGTAAATAGCACCTTTTGCCGTTTTTTCGCTATAATTTAGATTTAAATATATGTTGCTATTAATTATTTTATTTCATTGTGACCCTTTAGAATGGTAAAATCTTAAAGAATAAATATTATCCCTTTTCTTGTAATTATTTTATATTATGGTCATTTAATTTTCTCAACTTTGTGACATTGCATCGTGGTAACAGCATTGAGCACTGCCTCATGAATGGGCCAGGTATTCTATAATTTTTCTGAAGCTAAGTAATAATAACCTTTAACAAAATTGCTAGATCTTGAAGCTGAGATGTATCAACTAAGCCATCTTTTGACAGAGCAGCGAGGAATTCTTGCTTCACAACAGGAAATGGCTCTCTTTGGGAGTAAAGGTTTGCAGCCATTTTTTTTTTAAATTCTACATTAACAGATTTTCTCGTATAAAAATTTATAATAAATTCATAGAATTATTGACTACAGTTTAAACTTGCATTGTTGCTGTCAAAGCAAGTTTACATTAATGTGACTGAACAGAGACAATAATTCTAATCAATGAAAATGCAGATTGCAAATAGGATTCTAGGCATGCAGGAACATTCACAAAGTGTTCCCAGGATGCCTTGTTCACAAGCTAGCTGCCTTCAACCAAGTTTTGCATATTGCCATATTTTCTTTTTCTTTTGTGTTAAAAAACAGGTTGGTTTGTATTTTATGGCTAAATTTCATTAAATTTGTGGTCAGTTAATACCATACCTGTTAACTCTCACGGTAAACAGGGAGTCTCCAGGTTTTGCAGCGAATCACCCAGTCTTCCGGCTAAGTGTTGAAATCACCTGGATAATCACTGTTCTCTGAACTAAAAGTTTTAAAATGTTGTATTATTTCCCAAGAGCTTCATTAGTAAAGGTTTTGAAAAATATGCTGTATGTAGTTCGTATTTGTTAAATATTTATTTAACATTCAAAAATAACAACTGCTTTCTGGCGCCATAATACTCGAGTGATCTGTTCATGAAATGTCAAATGTGATTTACACGTGATAATGA